>CM067373.1:69637201-69662201 GCA_034401795.1 Chaetoderma sp. LZ-2023a
AGGGATAAGTACACATTTTAGAATGTCATAACTATTGCGACTAGTGTCTGTGATGTCATCGTATAGCACACCTCGGCATACAAAATGAGAAAAAGTATTCTATTTCTGCCCAATATGCGCTATAACCTTTGCAGCAAATTGGCATAGTTTTCTTTGCAATGTCAAGTTGGGAGTCGACAATAGCTTTTCAAATTTATAGTAGTTTGGTCGTGTAGAGTAATGAGAAGGTATGAATAATTTACAGGATTCTTCAAAGAATGGGCATAGAAACAAGTAATGGTATTCGTCACCAATATCATTATTATTGCATAATGAACATGTTCTGTTGATTTTTGCTATTCCTGCCCAGCGGTCTGTTTCAATTGGTAAGCGGTGATTGGCAGTCCTAAGTTTCGTAAATGTTTTACTAGCTTCATTTAATTTTATAAATATGGCTCTAAACAGATTTCTGATTTAAATATTCTATATGTTTCGCCCCTAGATAAATTACTTAATGATTCTTGCCATGTTTGTTTGAACTGATCAATGAGGCTTTGCTTTATATTATGTATTGCGCTTCTTGTTTCCATGATTTGTTGCGAGGGCCACAAGTAACTATATCCTGCTTTATTTAAGAATGATTCGACATACTTAACCCATTTGTATTGAACCCCCTCCTCATTGTACTGTTTATGCATATATTTGTATATTTGATATGATAATTTATCATGTTTACCGGTTAGAAGTCATGCTCAGAAATTTAACATTCTGCATTGTACGTTTGTTTGTAAGGGATACCTTCCCAGTTCACCATAGACCATTGCAGATGGTGTTGTACGTTTCACTTTGAGCACATATCTCATAAATTCTAAATTTGCGATAGTAGAATTTGAGCCTAAAACAATGGGTTCCTCACAGACTCCAGAATCTGAAGTTTTTCAGATGTTAAGGGTGATTGAAAAATTGTTACGCCAGCCTACATATGACATAATGGACCATTCCAGTTTATCTATGAACCATATTAAGTCATAATCAACTACGTGACATGTAGGATGACGTCATAATCAATTACGTCATGAATGGCGTTGATAAGATCGTCACGAACGCTTACTTGATGACGGACTAAGCGTTGCTGTACGAATTGTATGTCTTTGCTATTTAATAAACATGCTGTTGAATATTTTCAAAATAATTTGACTGGCCGCTGTTGCTGCCATAGTCGGCAACAGCACTCAGTCAAATTAGTTTCAAAATATTCAACAGCTTACCTGTATAGTTTTCTGGAAATTGATAGTCAGGATGATCAGGAATCGATAGATCCCAACACGGGCGAAGTGTGGGTGAAGCTTAGATGGAGATGGGCGGGGAATAGCTAAAACGGGAATCCGTTATTGATTATGACGTCAGTTTCACGTTTATTACATTCAGGCCACAGAGGTAGCAATTATTATGCGAGTAAAGTGACAAAATATACAGTGATTATCACTAGGTTAATAAATAAATACTATTTATTTTTATATCAGCGATAATAGACTTGTTGACTTATTTTTTTCTGGGCATATAAACGGTATTTACAGGATTTTTGGAGAACTGGCATGTTGCATATTGAAAGACGTCCTTTAGCTTTTTATATCGAGTTATTGGTTAGCTAATAAGAAATAAATCGTTGTCTTTCATTGCTAAATTTTGTCCAATGAAAAAGAAAGTGTGTTTGGTCACCTATGCAATTGCATGTAGGCCTATTACAAACGCGCTCATTTCTTTCAATTCCATCTCTTAGGCCGCGTTCTCACAAGAGACTTAGGCCGCATTCTCACTAGAGACTTAGGCTGTGTTCTCACTGTTGAGTTAATCCGGAATAACGCCATACCTCAGTATTGCATTACGCCGATTAAGTCTCTAGTGAGAACACGGCTTTAGGGCGTGTTCTCACTAGAGACTTAACCGGCGTAATGCAATACCGTTGTATCGCGTCATTCCGGATTAACTCTCGAGTGAGAACACGGCCTTATCCTCGATGGCTAGTTGGTGATTTAATGTCATACGCATGCGTGATTTACAAATACGATATTTCAATATTTGCAAACGTTATTTTAGCACATTAACCTAGCCGACGAGACAGAACAAATTTGGCCACGATATTTAAACCGATTAGAACTAGAGGATTTGAATTCTCCTGCCCAGATAATTCTTAAGAGCATTATTAGTATATCGGATTAATGGCTTATAAGTACATAGGATTTGCATATTACGCAGGGTACAACGCGGACCATCATCTCCCCCACCAAAATTCTAGAAAGATGTGATTAGCATAACAAGCTTATTACTAAGGCATTTGTAGTCGTGGCTGACTATTATTACCTGTTAATGGGATCAATGATGCCCCAAAAAACCAATTTAAGCCGATATATCGGCTGTTTGTGTAAGTAAATGGATTGGTTAATGGATTAGTGGTAATGTTAAAATCCTATTAACAAACAAAGCTCCGTACACGTGTATAATGTGCTTAAAGAATTATATATATAATCTATTAAAACCAGATTGTTGCGACGATTGTAGCTTCCCAAACCCACCACCCACACACACTCACACACGCACGCACGCACGCACGCACACACGCACGCACGCACGCACTCACACACTCACACACGCACCAGGGTTCATACAGTCACCAGATATTTTCATTCAAGGACTTTTCAAGGGCTTTCATGGCCACAATTTCAAGATTTTCAAGGGCTTGACACCAGCGTGGACATGAGACGGTAAATGATGGGAGAGGGCTGGGGTGTGGGATCCCCTGACAGTACAGGAATGCCCTGACAGTGCTTGTACAACTCATAAGGAGTTCCGTGAGACTTCTAATCCCAAGGTTTTAATATTAGATGCGCTGAGAAGGCAATTCCTTCATTTTGACTGATGAATTATGACAACAATTTTATACTCAATGAAAAAAATCTGGACCGAAATGTTACGGTGAATTCAAGGGCTTTTCGATGCATCATAGCAATTTTCAAGCACTTTTCCTGAGAATTCTCAAATTCAAGGCTTTTCAAGAAGGCACATACCAAAATTCAAGTACTTTTCAGGTTTGTATGAACCCTGCGCACGCGCGCACGGAACCCGAACGAGCACGCAAGCACACACGCACGATAGGAGCAGAAATGATGGAAGTCTTGGTGGAAGATATGACGGATGATACGACAACAAAATTTATCTTACAAACGAATGATTGGCCGGCTATCCGAGAAAGGTCCCGGCTGATGGATCGACTGGACTGCCTTGTCGATCGAACAACTGACTGACATAACCTTTTCATGACGACTCATGACCTAAACCGGCCTCTGTTGCGGTCTTGAGGATTGGCCATTTGCAGGCCAAGAGAATGCTATTTTTGAAAATGCACGACTGGAATGACTGGATCGGTAACCGAGCCAGTCATTCCAGTTGTAAATTTTCAAAAATAGTCTTCTCCTGCCCTGCAGTCTGACATTCAAAAAGCAATTGTTTTAATTTGTTGACTAGATTTAGATATTAAAGGGCGAATTGCCCAAGAATTCAGGATGTTGGCCCATTGTTGCGAAATATCAAAAATGCCTCTTCACATAGGCCCGTGTGTATGGCGTCAATGAAGGGGTCCAATCTGCCACTCAAGTAACTGACGCCATAATCAAATACGTCACATGTTAGCTGACGTCACAATCAAACTGGGTTACGTCCGTCGTGAAGGTGAAATAATCCGTCACAAATGTGTATGGATGTTATGTCTTTGATTAAGTTACAATTTATGGAACATTCGGTTTAATATTTTGAAACTAATTTTACTGGGACAGGCAGCAACAGCCCACAGTCAAATTATTTTCAACGTATTGAAATACCTGTATAGGCATAGGGTTTAGTTACCTTACAATGTAGAATCTGTGAATTCGTGTTTCAAAATTTTCAAATCGATTCACGCGCAAATAGGTGGACGGAGCTTATTTAGAAATGGGCGGGCCATAACTAGTAACGCGTCCTTACATTGTAGTAACGTGTTGAACTTAGACTCAAGCAAATATTTACGAACGCCATATGCTGTTAATTATTGTGTACTCGTGCAGGTCCTGTAGCGGTGACTTCTGACGGGTTATAATTATTTCCCGCCCACAGCTGTTGGGAGTGAGGAAATGAATTAGCGATGATTAAATTAATCTAACTCAAAACAAACTAATTTCATCGGATATAGGCTAAGTCAAACCTGTCTATATAGGCAGGTCACACGACGACGGTTCTTTTAAGACAGATGATCGCACGACTACACGTCGTAAGAAATCTTCGTCTTGAGCGTACAGCGTATACTGTATTGCTTTTTTATGCCATTACGGCTAATCAGCATAGTACAGTTTAGTTATGAAAAGAACATTAAAAAAACCCACCACAATATAGCAAAATACAGACTTAATCTTAAACAATTCATAGACCCTATGCTATCATATACCATGTCTTGATGCTGTGAAGATAATGACGTAAATATTTTCAATATTTTACAAAACCTATCAACCGACCTCTATAGTAGTCTCGAGGAATGTCCATTTGCAGGCCAAGACGGCTATTTTTGAAATTTTAGCACTGGAATGTATGCGTCCATAGCCGAGCCACTCATTTCATTGGTAAATTTTCAAAAATAGTATTCCGTTCGCCTATAAATGGACATTTAATAAGCAAATATTTTGATCTTTGACCGAATTTAGCCATTAAAAGATTAATTATACAATATTGTCTGAACAAGGCCGATAACTCTACGTTGTTTGGTTTATTGTCAGAATAAACATCGGAACGGTATAGAATATTTACAATAGGCCTACACTGACGACATTTATAAATTCAAACAACACGCCTCTATGATGTTAGGTAATAATGGAGCTTTTTCTGATTAGACGCTACTGAAAAGCGTTGCACCACCCGCCAACGTTGTCTCACTGCTGCAAGGCACAAAACAATACTTTCGGTGAGCAAAAGATTTTGATTTGCTGAATATTTTGATCAAATTTTTCAATCAAATTGTTTTCAAAATATTTAGTGGTCTAGAGATATAACCCTTGGAATATGTCGTCTGCAAAAACTCAGCGGACAGACGGTTAATAGAGAAGAGGGAGATAACTGATAAAAGTCAAATGTTTAAATACGCTTTATTGCTTCATGTGTTTGCGTGGAATACGTGTCGTTATTGGCACTGAGGCAACAAATAACAGTTTCTCATACCGTTGAAAGAGGCCCTTTAATATGTGTTTATAGTCACAATGTGTCTGTCTAAGTTCGTGATGGATATACTGTACGCATAAAACTCGTAATAAATAACTTAACATGTTCAAAATCAAAATAGGGCGTACTGTTGAATATTTTATCTAATCAAGTTAGGTTCAAATTATTCAACAGAAGATGACACCTTCCCGTGATCTCCTCCGCCAGTACCTTCATGGAAGCTAACGTTATCTAGGTTTGCTAACTGACAACCGCATGGCGCATACGTGCAGTAACCTCATCATGTCTAATGGACCTTTCCATTTTTAGCTATGCCCCGCCCATCTCTAGCTAAGCTCCACCCACACATCGCTAGTGTTGAAATCGATCAATCTCTGAACTCCCTGACTATCAATTTCCAGAAAATTATACAGGTAAGCTATTAAATATTTTGGAACTAATTTAACTGGTCGCTGTTGCTGCCTATGTCAAATTAATTTCAAAATATTAGCACGTTACATCGTAGAACCGTACAACGTGTCGGACTATTAAGAGTTAAAGACGGACCAAATAAAATCATTTATGACGTAATGATTATCACGTCATCGTATACACCGCTTAGCTGATTATGACGTCATATGACGTCAGATTGATAGATAGATACTCTGGAAGGGTAAACTTTCATGAGCCTAACAGCCCACTGTGTTCAACACCATGGAGCATCACTGCCATTTGAGTTCCCTCTCGCAACGTGAAAAGCGATTATGATTCCTACAATATTGATATCACGTCCATCCAAGAAGCAAATGTATCCACTCACTCAGAACAGCTCTTGCAGTCCGGCCATAACTTAATTCTACTCGAACAGAATGAAGCCAATTACCGAGGCCCGAGTTTTGTAAGCAGACCAAGACTGATGGACCAGGTCCTCAGTTTTGTATATAGGCTACATCAGTGAACGCGTTTAATTATTGACCTGGCCAATATCCATACCAATGAGAAATGGTACTACTACTAAATGCCCCATTGTCAAAACATATTGCCCAATTGCTGAGAAATCACAATCGATCCTTCAATATTCGATTCCTTCTTTGATGAATTGTACACAACTATCAATATTTCAGCAAGATGGCAGCTCTAGGTGACTTCAACTTCAAACTCGAAATCAAAGCAAAACACACAAGCAAGCACGATTGATTCGTGTATTGGTGCGTATGGAATGGGAAAACGCAGCAATATTAATGGAGATGCATTAGCTGCCTTCATCTGCACTCATGGCTTGTATGCAATAACACCCACGCTCATCACCCGTGCCGTCGTGGAACAACATATGCAGAACACATAGACGACAAGAAAACTAAAACCACAAAATCAATCTTTAACCAGATTGACCTACATACTGTACAAGGTGAATGCAAAGACGTTATTCCAAGACTCGCGATCCCACGGTGGTACACATCTCAATTCTAATGACAAACCAGTGATTGTCCGATTACAGATTGATCAAATGTGTCTCATCTACAAGCGACCCTCAAAACAGAAATCCAAGGTCAACCATGACCTTTCAAAATTAACTAACGACAAAGTCTTCCATGCATCGCGTAGGAAAACAATAACTGAACAGATAGCCTTAGTTGACCCCAACTGTAAACTAAACGAAACTCGAAGCAAAGTCCTAACAGATATAAAGATATCAGCTGCTAAAACATAAATGTAGACAGGAATACCAACCAATCCTATGTTGATGATTCACTTGTTACAAAGTTCTCTGAACAACAGAAAACGCTGCGACTATATACTTATCAAGACAGTCGAAATAACCAGCAAACTGAAGTAAGACAGAATCGCAATAAGATCATTCGCCAAATCAGTGAACAATTAAAAGAACTCGCCATCAAAAGAACAGATGACCTGGTAAACGAGATCACGTCCACCGATTTAGAAAGGGTAGATCCACGCTGGACAATATATTTTCGCTGCATCTCATACAGCAGCTCTTATCAGCCGAAAAGAAAAGAAAAAGTTATACTGCTGTTTTATAGATTTTAAACAAGCATTCAATACTGTTTGGAGAAAGGGGTCTCTGGGAAAAAATTATAAAAAACGGAGTTACAGGAAAATGCTTTAAAATTATTTTTAATATGTATATGTCTCATTTGTTTTTCATAACTCAAATAAGTCAAACACATTCCCGTGTAGGATAGGCGTTAGACAGGTGAAAATTTATCCCCATTTCTCTTTTCGATTTATCTGAATGATTTAGAAAGTTACCTAGAAGAACACCACACATCAGGGCTGAGAACAATTAACGAACTAGTTGACAGTTAATATTTTCGCTGAATCTCATACAGCAGCTCTTATCAACCGAAAAGAAAAGAAAAAGTTTTACTGCTGTTTTATAGATTTTAAACAAGCATTCAATACTGTTTGGAGAAAGGGTCTCTGGGAAAAAATTATAAAAAAGGAAGTTACAGGAAAATGCTTTAAAATTATTTTTAATATGTATCAGTCTCATTTGTTTTTCATAACTCAAATAAGTCAAACACATTCCCGTGTAGGATAGGCGTTAGGCAAGGTGAAAATCTATCCCCTTTTCTCTTTTCGATTTATCTGAATGATTTAGAAAGCTCCCTAGAAGAACACCACACATCAGGGCTGAGAACAATTAACGAACTAGTTGATAATTTATTTATGTCTTATTGTGCTTCTCTATGCTGATGAGACTATGCTAATGGCAGAAACACGCAGGTTGCTACAAAATCCGTTAGATGTATTCCAGGACTATTGCGAAAAGTGGAAATTGCAGATCAATCATTCAAAAACTAAAATAATAATATTCGAAAATCGTAAGAAAATTAACCAACCAAAATTTCAAATCGGTGAACATAGCATAGAAGTTGTAGATGAATAATTATTTTTGGGTGTACTTTTCAAATTTTGTAGAAAACGAAACTTAGCTCACGGGATAGCAATGTACGCACTAACCCACAAAATTAAAGCGATCGATGTCCCGATAGATTTACAGTGCACACTTTTTGAGTCTATGGTTATATCAGGTATATTATACGCGTCCGAGATCGGGGGCTTTGAAAACACGAAACTGGTAGAAATTTGCCAAAAACGATTTTATAAAATTATGTTACAAATGAAGAAGAATACCCCGAATGTTATGATCTATACAGATTTAAGTAAATACCCAGTAAATATTATAATACAGTGCAATGTAATTCGATTTTGGGCGGACTTCGTAAACGCTAGATTTGGAAAGCTTTCGTCTGTTCTTTACTATACCTGCCTACAGTATACGGAGACAAAGAATATCAAGTTTAAATGGATAGAAAAAGTTAAAGAAATACTAACAATAACAGGATTTGATACAGCCTTTAACGCAGAAAACGTAAATAAGACTAGCATCGTCAGGCAGGTAAGAATAGCTTTACAAACCCAATTCAATGCAAAATGTAGAGGTGAAGTTTCCATTTCAAGCGGGTTAACGTTTTACAATAATATAATGTGTGATTCGGTATTTGAAAAATATTTTGTTGTATAGCCATATCGCGACGCTATAATTCTGTGCCACTTCAGAACATTAAATCACCAACTAGACAACGAGACCAAGAGATGGGAGGGAATTGATCGAAATGAGCGCATCTGTAATGCATGTAATTGCATAGGTGACGAATTACACCTTCTTTTTCATTGCACAAAATTTAGCACTGAACGACAAAGACTAATCCCTTCTTACTACCTAACCAATAACTCGATAGAAAAAGCAAAAGGACTTCTTTCAATATGCAACAGGCCAGTTCTCCAAAAAGGTTGTAAATCCCTTTTATATGCCAAGAAAAAATAAGTCACCAAGTCTATTATCGCTGTTATTAATGTAATTAGTATTTATTTATTAACCTCCTGATAATCACTGTATATTTTGTCACTTTACTCGCCATAAAAAAATGTTATAAATATGTACCCTCATATGCTGACTCGGTAGCCTGAGTGTAACAAACGTGAAACTAAAACTGATGATTGTCGACAAATGTTAGCAAGCAAAGTGCTACAAATAAGCAGTCCAGAAGAACTACTTGCTGTACATAACTCTGATGGCCCTAACCACTACCCGTGCAAAAGCCAATAGCAGAAGAGAAAAGCGTTACCATCTCTAACGAACGGCCGTGCATGAGCACCTAGCGGCATTGATAACGAACACCTTAAATGTGTAGCCTAGTATACAAAGTCTAAGAGACCACCCAGACCGCAATCCAAGAGACCAATAGTGCTTTTGAACAGCATTCGAAAGATTCTATCAAGTGTGACATTTTCTCGTATCAGAGATAAGAGTGGCATATTTACCAGACACTGGCAGCGTGTGTTTAAGAGCTGGCGTAGCTGCGCTGGCATAGTCTGGGCATAAGGAATGTTGACATCAGTAGTACTATCAAAGCATTATGACTTCTACAAGATTGGGCTCGACATGTCAAGTGCATTTGATACCACAAGAGACAACAGCTACTTCAATTTCACTATAAGGCGGGCTGCGATGATCACGAACTACACCTGGGGAGACTCTTATTTTCAAACACAAAATTAAATGTCCGCATCAAATTAACGCGTTCTGTACAGTTTGAAGCATCAATAGGATCACCACAAGGTGATGGTTTATTACCAGTGTTTTTCATTTGCTACCTCGCCGCAGCACTGTGATCTGTTGGAGACACTCTGCAAGACCAAACACTCCAATCTCAATGATAGGCATGTCACTGTAGATGGCATATGCAAATGAGGTTGTCTTTTTTCCTTCTTTATGCAGTACTTCACTCACGTATACATATTATGTTTCCATAATGCAATACAGTTGCTGCTACTGAAAATCAAGACGACGCAAATCCGTTAAGAAAATCTAAAAGTCCATCACTAAAGTGAATGAATTGGATGAATTTATAATTTAATAAGTGTACTGCTGCATACTTTAAAACTAACTCGACTGTGGTGGGGTCGAGGTGGGTGGGTTGGGGGTTCGTGGTGGTACTCCCATATGCATCATCAGCCCAGCTAGTCAAATTTGTTTCGAAGTGTTCAACAGCCTACAGTTATAGATACCTTGAAATTGACATTCTGGGAATTCGTGTTTCATAGTTTCAAATCGATTCCAACATGTGTCGTACAATGTGGCCGGAACTTGGTTTAAAAGGGACGTAGCCACAGCTGCAATCTGCCATTATTCGCTTTTCCCACTATGTCTTGTCCTCAGCCAAAATCTTTAGCGTCCTCAAATCCATTCTTGATTTGACTGTACCAAGTCCTGCTTTCTTGTGGTCACCTTCATAGCACGCTTAACAGATTTATACAATGAAGTCCTCTCTTGGCTTTATATTTGCTGCACGGATTTCAATACCGCAGCAAGGTAGCAGGTGAAAAACACAGAGGATAGACGATCTTAAATCCTTTGGGGAGCCGAGTGGTGTCTCAAACACTGCAGACTTCACTGATGTACTCGTACTCAAATAGTATGCAAATCAAGGACTTCCACAAAATGGGCATTGACATGTCACGAGCCTTCGACACAATTAAACGCTCAAGGATCCTAGATGTACTACGCCAGGCCATTTGCAATGAAGATGAGCTAAGACTAGTGAGACTACTGCTTGCAGACACCAGGCTGAGAATACGAGTCCATCAGTGAAGTCTGAAGAGTTTGAGACATCAATCGGTTCCCCGGTGCTTTTCACCTGCTACCTTGCTGCCGCATTGAAATCTGTGCGGGAAAGTTCCAAAAGACCAATCCACCCACCCACACACACACACCCCACACACCCCACACACACACCCCAGTGTCAATACTGGGCATGCGCTAAAGATGGAATATGCCGACGATGTGGACTTCATAGGCGAGGACAAGAAATCCCTTGACGAGCTTCTCCCAATAGCTGCAGGCAAACTAAAATTCAGAATCTCTTTATGAATGAATCCAGGACAGAGTTCACTCACATATACCTATCAACAAAGCATGAAACTATAGAAAATGACGACCCACTTCGTGGCGGCGAACCATGGAGGAAACGTAAAATCCTGGACTCACTGCTGTGCAGTACTGCTGGCATTTATGCACGCTGCATCATGGGGAACATAGCTTTCCAGTCCTTCTGAAAGCTATGGATTCGGGCAGCTCCAAAGGCAGCTCTAGACAAACTTGATGCCTGCCACTGCAAACACCTACGCACCGTCACTGGACACCGATGGCCAGACAGCATAATTTCCAACGATACACTATACAAGATGTGTAATACGTCGCCGCTGTCTGTAAAAGTTGTCTGGCAAAGATGGTCCATATTTGGACATGTGCTAAGGATGCCAGAAGAGACACCAGCGCAGAGAGCCCTGGAATTCGCCCTACTCGGAACCAGCAGATTCAAAGCCAGGAGAGGACGGCATTGCATAAGTCTGCTAAGCGTGCTACGAGGTGACCTCAAGAAAGCAGAACTCGTTACACTCAAGTCACGAATAGACCTGAGGAAGCTAAGGATTTCGGCTGAGGACAAGACACAGTGGGCAAAAGCGAAGAAGGACTGATTGCAGCTGTATGATGTTTCTACTACTACAGCCGTATAATACAGCAATCATACGTATACGAGTAAGATGTTGACTATTTTTTAAGCTAATAGACCTTTCCAGTTTTAGCTATGCCCCGCCCATCTGTAGTTAATCTCCACCCACACCTCGCTCGTGTTGTGATCGATAAACTATACCGGTAAGCTGTTAAATATTATGAAACTAATTTGATTAGTCTCGAAATATTGAACAGCATATTTATTAAATGGTAGAGACATACAATTCGTACACCGTGTCCGACTATTAAGCGTTAACTACTGGCTATTTCGAATCATTCATGACGTCATGATTATAGCGTCAGCATACACGTCACTTAGTTAATTATGTCAGATGGTCTATGGATAAACTTGGAAAGATTCATTTGATTGGATATGCAGCAACAGCTCCCAGTCAAATTACCTTCAAATTGTTCATTAGAATATTTCTAACGTTAGAGATAACTTTGTTCGTATTTGAGCTTTTTCGACTGTAAATGGTTAAAGCCATGTATTTTCACACCCTCTTACAGGTTTTTTTAAAACACGTTTAAATTTACAGATATTTCTTCTTTTTTTTAATAGATTTGTTAAATCGAATTAATTAGTAGGCCTAGATGCTAATAATATCCCCCACCCCCGCCCCCATATTCCCCGCGTGTTCGTTCACCCGTTCGATTAGCCTTTTAAATCATGAAATACATTACCATAATGTTAAGTACAGGCTTACATGTGAGAATTTATCGAGCCATTTGCATTATATTTACCTTAAAACAGTATATATAATGTCGAGTGCCAACATTAAGTGCGGTATTATGAGATTGCCTGTGTAAATTCAATCATGATCCACTGTTTTAGGCAACATTAATGTCTTGTATATTATTTTCGATATTTATAATATATAATTTATGGTTATAGTTGATTGTTTGCGATTAGACGATCTATTTTCCTACAGCAGGTTGAACATTTACTGAGGTGGTTTATTTGCTTGGTATACTGACCTTCTTACACTAATCCGTTTTTAGCCCTTTCGGCCCAAACTACAAAATCCATGACGATTTTATAAATATTCTGTGGATTCTTTTGAAACTAATTTGACTGGGAGCTGTTGCTGCCCATGGCAGCACCGGGTTCCTGTCAAATTAATTTCAAACTATTCAGAAACATACCCGTATGCTCGGTTTAAAATTACGATTTTGGGAATTCAGGGTTCAAGGCGTTAAAGAAAGTGGTGGATAATTTTAGAACGAGGCTGTAATTTAAGCTGTTGATGTATCGAACAGTAACGGCTTACACCAACAGTGTTGTCAAATTGGTCAGCATTTATCTGCACTATCTTATAAAATGTTGTTCTATGTTACTGCAGAAACAATGGAAGGGGTGGGGTGTACGAATTTAACGCTTTCACAATTACACAACCACAAACCGAGAACGTAAAATTTCTTTTTGATATAAGGGATATTCTTTCGGATATTTTGAAAGTAGTTTGACTGGGAGATGTTGCTGCATATGGCAGCAATAGCTCCCCAGTCAAATTACTTTCAAAATATTCAACATATTTCTTGTATATTTGTCTTGAAATTGAGCCATTGAAATTTCAAAGGTTAGAAGTTTCGTTAAGTCTGATTATGTACGGGCTCAAACACTCGTTTATTATTACATAGATAATACATAACTACAATAATTATTTTTTTATTATGATTAGGCGAATTTCTACTGAATTGCGTTAACATTTGACACCGCGTGCATGTTGTAACTATATTACATAACATCCTATTTATTAATCAATAATCTAACAGTTATGGCCTAAGAAATGCGTTTGTCCTAAAGCATTTGAAATTTCAAATGTCCCACATTATAACCCTCACCCAGTAACGGGAAGAGGGTGTTGTGATCGGGGCTGGCTTGCTGTACTTCCGTCCGTCCGTCCGTCCGTCCGTCCGTCCGTCCGTCCGCCCGCCCACCCGCCCGCCCGCCCGCCCGCCTGCCCGCCAGCCCACCAGCCCGCCAGCCAACCCACCCGCCCGCTCGCCTGCGTGCCTGCCTAACTGTCCGCCTGCCTGTCTGTTTGTTTGTGTGGTGGAATTGTTTGTGGGCTATGATGCTTTGTGCCTTCGCCAGTTGTGAGTTCGATTCCCTGTCAGAGGGCAATAGTAATCAGAAACAACATAAACGCGTCGGACACGTATTCCATTCAACTTCACCCATAAGATCTTCACATTTCAGGCAAAAGATATTCCTTGGTACCGCAGGTTACTGGGACGGTCCTGTGCCATTTTGACCCGGTATTGGTCCAGTAGCGGACCGGTAATATAAGCTCTGTTACCCAGGCTTAGTTTTTAAAATCTCACTTTTAAGAGCAAAACAAATTATTAAAACATAATTAACACGTTGACTGCCAACTACGTGTATGCTCGTAATTGTAGGTGTACCAGATTCTGCCACTACGAGTATACTCGTAGAAAATCAATGGCTCACCTTTTGTAAATGAAATAATCTGGCATAAATGGGAAAGAAATTAACAATGTACTGGCAAATGGGACAATATAAATCCATGCAAAATTAACAAAAACATAATTTTATATTTATATTGCATCATTATTTTGAATAACACAAGTCGGCGTTTCCGAAATTCTTTCCGAATGTGATTTCTCTCACACAAACACTTCAAATCAACTCAAATAAACTAAGTCTAACACTCTACCTGACTACAGCATAAAACATTAATGTTTCATCGAAAAAAGCACACCTTTATCATGCTCGATCAAAATTCGTTTGCTGATCAAAAATGTTTGTCATCACATATAAAAATTTAAAGCTGTTTTCAATGATTTCTGGGAAAACAAACTCACATATACACCTGTGCAAAAGTTAAGCACCAGCAAAAACAATAGAACGTAGAAACATGATGGTACAACTAGGCTGCCATACTTTTTGTCCCCCCCCCGTTAGCTGACATAATTCCAAGTACGAAATGCACATGCATGCATGACTTCACGCCGCTTGATGTCCGTGCGTGGCGGGAAACAGCACACGTGTTCAGTTATGTAAAAGTCCAGTTTGAGGTGTAGAACATTACATACAGATTTAGGCGACAAGATTAGGAATTTTGTGTTCATGACCGTGGTTTATTTGTACAGAGAGAATTAGCTCTTGATTGTGAACCGCTATGGCAAGACGAAGGTTAAGTGATCATGTGAAATGGCAAATCATAGGCATGCATACCACTGGTATGTCATGCAGAGAGATTGGTAGACAGCTGAACATTAACCATACTGTAATCAGTCGTTTGATTGCAAAACATGGGCAAACTAACGAGGTGAAGGACAGGCCTAGATCTGGAAGACCGAAGAAGACTACTGCCCGTGATGATCGAGCCCTAGTACGCCTTGTTAGGAGATCTCCATTCACCAACAGCAGAGTGCTCAGCCAGCAATGGGAAACGCGCAATAGAGTGTCAATGTCTACCGTCAAAAGGAGACTGTATGCTGCTGGCATGAAAGCTAGGAGACCTGTCAGACGTCCTCTCCTCACTGCACACCACACAGAGGAGCGTCTGAGGTGGTGCAACGAAAGAAGACACTGGAACATGAGATCCTGGAGACGGGTACACTGGTCCGATGAAATTCGGTTCCTGCTTCATGCCACAGATGGTCGAACTCGTGTATGGAGGTCCAGACGCACGGCGTACGACCAACGTAACATCATGGAAGAAGTTCCATTTGGTGGAGGTTCCGTTATGATATGGGGGTGCATCTCATTTGATTGTAAGCTGGATCTGTTGACTGTACCTGGAACACTAAATGGACAAAGATATCAAGATTCCATACTGGATAGAGTTGTGGTCCCTCATTTTGTAAATCATGCACCTGGAACCCACCCTATATTCATGGATGACAACGCCCGACCACATCGTGCTAGAGCTGTGCATGAATACCTCCGCCAGAATGCCATCGAAACCCTACCATGGCCAGCAAGGAGCCCTGACATGAACCCTATTGAGCATATCTGGGACATTCTGGGAAACATGGTGAGAAGGAGGGATCCTCCTGTGCAGAACCTACAGGAATTAACAGACGCACTCCATCTTGAATGGCAACGAATACCACAATAGCGTATCAGTCGGTTGGTGACCAGCATGAGACGTCGTGTCCATGCCGTCATCCAGGCACAAGGTGGATATACCCGGTATTAATAATGACAGTCTCAAACTCGTGCACAGATGTTAAACTTCGTTTTCAGACACCATTAATGACAATCTAGCCACGTGTGTCAACTGTAGGGCAATAGTTGTCAGTTGTGTCAACGTAACCATATTCAGGCCTCGTTTTCAAGTTCAAACAAAAACATACAGTGTTTCCCCACCATCATAATCAGCATTCCTCTAGTTGCATTATTACCTCTTGCACTAAGATGGATGGGTACATAAATGTTTATGCTATTGCTTTCTTCATAGCACATGTATATACCCTCGCATGTGCGTAAAAATAGGGTGGTGCTTAACTTTTGCACAGGTGTATATATCCAAAAACAATACATCAAATAATAGTTCAATCAAAACATATAATGTTAGAAATTCGGTTTTAGATGTCTGTTTCCTCAAGCAGATGGTATTTTTTAAAACATTGGTCAACACAAAGAGCAGGCTTCCCGGGACAGACCTCACAAATGTAGCGCGATTCTAGGCGTTTCCCTGTTTTTGTACAGATCCGACATGGTTTAGTAGGTCTGTCTTTCTTTTCGGTCGGTGGCAAATAGACAAGATAGTGAAACGACTCCGCTGTGGCAACTGCAGCTACACATTGTCCTTGGCCTTGGAGATTCAACACAGCATCACCCAACAGATGATTTATTACACGGTCACGAAGTTTATGAATCTCGTCCGCTCCCTGCTGTTGTCATTGTACATAATGTGAGCATTCAGGAGACACATCTCGATAATGTGCAGGGCAATCTTTTTGTACCATCTTATGGTCTTGCGCAGAGCTGAGTAATATGACAACATCTGATCAGATCTGTCTATCCCTGACATACCGTTATTGTAGTCTCGCACAATATTTGGTTTGCTTGTAACTTTGTTAATCCGATTTGGGACATCCACCATCTCAACTTTGTGCATGTTACTTATTGTCAGTACATCACGTTTGTCGTTCCACTTACAAACCACTACCGAATCTGACTGCCTCCATTCACATTCACCCCTCTTCAATTTTTTATGAACCACATCTTTGGGATTCCCTTTCAGATCGGCACGGAGTGTTCCACAAAATTAGGTTGATCTGACGGTCAGGTCTGTCACAAGACCCACGGAATTGTAATAGTTGTCAGTGTACACCGCGTGGCCTTTGTCCAGCTAATCATCTAGTAATGTAAGTACCACAGCACCCGCCTGTCCTACGCCAATATCATCTTCAAGACTTTCTCCAGAATATATGCCAACCTTTAGCACGACACCGCTAGATTCACATAGTTCAAACAGTTTGATACCGTACTTGTGGCGTTTATTCTTTATATACTGCCGAAACAAAAGCCTACCACGCCAAAGTACCATTGACTCATCGATGCACAGATCTTTTCCTGGGTAGTACGTGTTGGTCATTATATTATTGAAATGTTCCAGTACTGGCAGGACCTTGTACATGCGATCAACATGAGTATTGTCTGTGAAATGCCAGAAGCGCAAAAGTAATTGGAAGTGGATACGGCTCATAACACCACTAAGCAAAGAGGTTTTATACATCACATTGGTGCTCCACTAGTGTTCCAAGGTGGGAAGATTTACCGTCCCCATGTGAAGCAACAGACCAAGGAACGTTTTCATTTCTTTACCATCTGTATCCTTCCAAGCCTTCAGGCGGGATTCTTTACGCAATGGACGTTGTTTGTTGATTTCTGCTGCATCATACTGATTTGTTTCTGTGACCATCATATCTATCAATTCATCAGTCACGAGCATGTCACAATAACTGCCAGGGTACGCATCAGTAACTTGCACTTTAAGACCAGGATTTTCATTGAAAGTGAAAGCTGGTGGATTTAACGCAACATTCGACCAGTTATGCAGGGCAACACCAAACCCCGCACCTCTCAAAGTTCCATGCGAAGCTGTTGGCACAGCTCTACCATGGCCTCTACCACTGCCTGGGGTAAGGGGTGTACGAACTGGTGTAGCAGAATTACGTGAACCACCCCTTGTTCTAACTCCACGACAGCGTCCTCCTCTGGTACTCACCCCACGTACGCTAGGTCTTCCACGTGGCAGTGATGGTAAGTCATTGTCACTTGAATGATGAGAGTCAGATGAAACTGTTGGGTCACCACTATCACTATATTGGTTATCACTACTTTGACTACTACTTTCATCAACCTCCGTGTCTGCCTGATAATCTGCATCTAAATCACTGTCATATGTTGGTGTTTCTGAAGAATCATTAGCTAACTCCATAACTAGGCTATCATTGCTCTCACTTTCCGTATCCATTAGCATTTCTGCTTCCTGGTCCGCTGTCAAACGCGACATTTTGGACTAAATTGCAACTATCTAAACGTGGTAACACAGAGAAACACGTGTTATATGAGAAACAATCTATAAAAAGCGA
The DNA here is from genome assembly GCA_034401795.1 of Chaetoderma sp. LZ-2023a. Classification (NCBI taxonomy): domain Eukaryota; kingdom Metazoa; phylum Mollusca; class Caudofoveata; order Chaetodermatida; family Chaetodermatidae; genus Chaetoderma; species Chaetoderma sp. LZ-2023a. The sequence goes on from CM067373.1 coordinate 69,655,578, forward strand.
TGATGCAATATGACGTGATATTGACGTCACATACTGCTAAACAATAGTGCTACGAGATAACTCGTACCTGGCATATGTGATGGGGAATCACACATCCACTGCCAGCTACGAGTTAACTCGTATACGAGATAAATCGTAGCTGGCAAATGGATATGAATTTACATTCACTCTTGCCAGATACGAGTAATCTCGTGCCACGGGTATTCATGATCAACTGAGTAGAAATTGACTTATTATTACCAAGAGATCAATAAAAACAAAAAATAAATGTTGTGCACATGCGTATATGGAATGGCAAATTGGAGCGGTATTACAATTACGAGTATACTCGTAGTTGGCAAGTCAATGTGTTAATCCGCAAATAGGTCCAATATATTATTTTAGATATCTCGTCAAGTTTGGGCCGAGGAGTTCCCCGTATTTATAGTATTAAGTCGGGACATTATAAATGTCATTTCAGCCCGTGACAAATGACACACCTGTCATCTTTTGAGGCATTATAGTCCCTAATGTCGCATTAATGTGCTAAGTTGCTTACCTGAACCACGCTGATCCAAATAAACTATCCGTTTTCACTACTCGTGTGAACCTACCTACACTGTAATTGTTCATCTTACGAAGCGCGACGTGGCGTCATTGATGACAGGTGGACGCGTATAACGGGTGATTTATTAAAAAATTAATATTTTGTGATAGCGAGATGGCGTTTCTTTAAGATCTTAAATCTTCCCACTACCAGTTTAGCAAATGAGTTACAGCCTGGCCCCAAAATCCAGGAGGTCTTTGTAATTAACGCGCTTAGATATGTAGTTAATAATCTTTACGAATAATATTAGGGTTAAGTATATTAAGGCTATTAGTCTACTCAGGTACATACAAAGGTGTGGTGTACTTTATGGTAATGATAAGCGTTATGATATGGTTGGTTTAAGTACAGATGAACTGAACTAATGCTTGTCCGATGTCATATTGAGTCTAAACTCTTTGATACACGATACCTGAATTTCCAGTATCGCGCTTTCAAGGTAGCTATACAGTTAACCTGTTGGATATTTTAAAGCAAATTTTACAAGAAACTCTTGCTGCCAGGCGTCAATCAAAGGTTATCTGTTTTAGACCTTTAAAACTCATATCAGCCAAAATCGGCTTCTACCGTGATTTTCAGAAATGTACATTTGCTAAGCAAGAGAAAACTATTTTTTGTAAATTCACCACTGGAATGACTGGCTGGGTAACCGAGCCAGTCATGTCAGTGGTAAATCGGCAAAAATAGTTTTCTCTTGTTCTGCAAATAGACAGTCTCTATGAGAAAATTTAAATTTTTTAAAACAAATTTGAGGATTAAAGGCTTACCTCTTTGAACCCTGAATGCCCAGAATCTCGATTTCAAGATGTGCATACAGGTAAGATGTTGAATATTTTGAAAAGAATTTGACAGGAATCAGTTACTGCCAGTTCCTGTCAAAGTAACTTCACAAAAGATTCACCTGAACATGTATTACATTATAAATGGCTTTTCGCATTTATTCTTTCGGATGCAAAGTGTTAAAATAACCTCATAACCTGCTGCCGATAGAAAAAAACATTTTTAACTATGCCCCGCCCATTTCGAGCTAAGACCCGCCCATTTCGGCTTATTTCCCACCGACCCTTTTCTAGCTATAAACCTTCCATTTCTTGCTTTGACGTTCCCATTACTAGCTACGACCCTTGCATTTCTAGTTATGCCCCGCTCATTTTAGCTATGGCCCTCCCATTTTTAGCTAAGCCCCTCACATTTCTAGTTATGTCCCGCCGATTTCCGGCCAATTTACGGCTATGCATCTCCCATTTCTGCCTATGCACCTGCCATTTCTAGCTATACATCTCCCATTTCTAGCTATGACCCTCCAATTTTTAGCTATGACCCTCCCATTTCTAGCTATAACCCTCCCATTTCTGGCTATGCACCTGCCATTTCTAGCTATGACCCTACCATTTCTAGCTAAGACCCTCCCATTTCCAGCTATGACCCTGCCATTTCTAGCTATGACCCTACCATTTCTAACTGTGACCCTCCCATTTCCAGCTATGAACCTGCCATTTCTAGCTATAGCCTGCCATTTCTAGCTGTGACCCTCCCATTTTTGTTACCCTCCTGTAATTTAAGCTTTTGCTGGTCTAACAGTAACGGATTACAACAACGGCGTTGTAAAATTGAGCGCCACTAGCTTATAAATTGTTGTTCTATTTTAACTGCAGAAACAAAAGGGCTCCCCAGTCAAATTAATTTCAAAATATTCAACATATTTCCTGTAATTTGTCTTGAAATTGGGCCATTGAAATTCCAAGGGTTAGCCGTTTCGCTATGTATGGTCCTGTAGAGGCTCAAACACACGTTTCTTACTACATAGATATTGCGGAGTGGATAATACATAATATAATAATTTGTTATTATTATGATTAGGCGGATTTCTACTGAATCGCGTTAACATTTGACACCGCAGGCATATTGTAATTATATTACGTAACAACTTATTTATTAATCAATAAGCTAGCTATGTATCTCCCATTTCTTGCTAAGTCCGCCCATTTCGAGCTACGCCCCTCCCATTTTAGCTATGCTCCTCAGATTTTAGATATGCACTTCCCATTTCTAGCTATGCCGCTCCCATTTCTAACAATGACCCTCCCATTTCTAGCTATGACCCTCCCATTTCTAGCAATGACCTTCCCATTTCTGTGACCCTCCCATGGAAGCAACAGGTTCCTGTCAAATTAGTTTCAAAATACTCAGCAGCATAACTGTATGCTCGTTTTAAAATTACGATTTTGGGAATTCAGGGTTCAAAGTGTTAAAGAAAGTATTGGATAAGAAGGTGGCTGTAATTTAAGCTGTTGCTGGGTCTAACAGAGCTGTGACACTCCAATTTCTAGCTATGACCCTCCCATTTCTAGCTATGCCCCGTCCGTTTCTAGCCAATGTCCACAAACTTGAGGTGAAATCGATTTTAGCATGTTAATACCCGGATTTGCATAATCTTAATATTTCAAGGTAACTATACATGTAATCTGTTTAATATTTTGAAACTAATTTCACTGTGAGCTGGTGCTGTCTATTGTTAAATGCTTTCAAAATACTCAAAAGAATGCTTACTAAATTATGAATTTCACCAAAACGCACAGGCCTACAATTTGTATGCGTTCGTCACGGGCGTTGGGACTTTCGTGACAGAGCTATGGAATTTGATTGGGACGTTAGAAAACAAGTGTCCTTGTTAATTATGGCATCAATATAATTGAATGACAGATCGGATTCCTCTATTTCCATGGCAACTATAAATCGAACGTTCGTTTTTATTCTCAATGGATGATTCTAGTTTTAGCTATGCCCCACCCATCTCAAGCTAAGATCCATCCACCTTTTGCCCGTGTTGTGATCAATCGATCCCTGCACTCTATGAATATTAATTTCCAGAAGACTGTGCAAATAAGCCGATGAATATTTTGAAACTAATTTAACTGAGCGCTGTTGCTGCCTATGGCAGCAACAGCGCTCAGTCAAATTAGTTTCAAAATATTCAACAGAAAGTTTATTAAATAATAAAGACATACAATTCGTACAACAACGCTTAGTCCGTCATCAATTAAGCGTTCGTGACGAACGTAGTTGCGTCAATCATGACGTAATTGATTATGACGTCATCCGACACGTCTCGTAATTCATTATGACGTAATATAATAGACTGAAAAACGGGATGCTTCCCAACCCTCGTGCTCCAGATTGGGACCGACTAAATCAGGTGTAAATTGTCTTTGCTAGAATTGCTCGAGGTATTTTAATAATATTCGTCACATGCGTGATTTTAAACATCTCGTATTAGTCCCTGGGCTACATGAGCCCAATTTACACCCGCACTCCAACCCACCCACCCCACCAGCATCATCACTACCACCCACAAACTATCAACTATGTTCATTAATAACACATATGTTAATGTGCGATAAACGCGAAATCACAATGTTTTTGATGAGTTAAATTTGCGCGTATGACCCATAATGAAGCCGACCAGTAGGGGGTATGTGACATGTGATACCATCATAGTAAACTGGCAAATGATAACTCAAAATGTCGCTCTTATCGTCCTCTACTAATTTCCATAGGAAATAGCCTAATCACTCAAGTAATTAGGTCAGCAGAGGTCAAAAGGTCACCAATGTCGTCCGCCGCTTAAAATCGGACAATTGACCATTCCAGTTTATTCACCCATCATCTGACGTCATATGACTTCATAATCTACTTAGTGATGTGTAGGATGACGTCATAATTAATTATGGCATGAATGACTCGATTTACTGGATTCAATCCCTCTTAAACCCTTAATAGTCCGACACGTTGTGCGAATTGTATGTCTTTACCATTCAACAAACATTCTGTTGAATATTTTAAAACTAATTTGACTGGATGCTGTTGGTGCCAACACCCAGTAGAATTAGTTTTTAAATATTTAACAGCCTACCCGTGAAATTTTCTGGAAATTGATAGTCCAGGAGTTCAGGGATCGATCCCAACACGAGCGAGGTGTGGTTGGAGCTTAGCTAGAGAGAAGCGCGCCATAGCTAAAACGCGAAGGGTTCATAAAGGAATATCTTGATGTTAAAATCTTGAAAGTTGAGTATGGAATTCCATCTTACAAATGTAAAGGCCCGATATTCGTGTATTTCATGGGCTGTTTGAATACTACAAATGACAGAATGTCCCATTTTGAACATACAGCGCGGGGGAAAAATGCAATTATGGGGTGGTGAAAAGTGAAATCAACATACCTTCACGTCTAGGCCTACATACCCTAATAAGGACTGCTCACTTAAAACGCTCCTTATAGTGGTTTCCATAATTTCATCATTCGTCTTATGTCAATTAGTTACGTAATTACGTCACGAGAGGTCAAAACATCACCAATGTTTCCAGCTGCTTAATTTCGAGTAAATGTGGGTTGTTGTGATTGAGGAAGTTATAATAAATTTACATCTTGATGTTGCCATACTGAAGATTAAGTGATAGACATCAATTGACCAATGCTCACTTTTTTCAGTAAATGTTGTTACTATGACACCTGAAAGAATGACCAGTTTTGAAAATAACAAAAATCCAATTATATGGTACCGAAAACTGAAATGAACATAGCATCACACACCCCACAAGCTAGTGTAATGAATGGTCGCTCAAAACATTCCCCGCCATAGCCTTTACAATTTCATATATGTCGTATGCAAATCGGAGTAATCAGGTCAGCAGTGGTTAATAGGTCACAAGTTTCAAGTTTCAAGTTTATTGAAACACTCCCAGGTCACAATGTGACATATGGGGATTACAAAATAATAGTTAATTTTCACAGGTCTGAGTGAGATTTACCATTAAAAGATATTATTATTATTATTATTATTATTATTATTATTATTATTATTATTATTATTATTATTATTATTATACAATATGCGGGGTGAAGTTGTATCCTTATAACTATATTTGAAGCAAACTCGTTATGCACCTCTGTACAAAGGCAATCCGCTCTGTATAAACCATGTCAATTTGACCTAGTTTTTATGGAGAAAATATGGCAAATGTCTATTTCCCCGTTTGAATCAATAGTAAAATAACCAGTCTTCATTTTTTGTCATATTTTAACACTTTCATGAGGAAACCGGCCAAAAAGGCATCTGTGGTGGTCTTGTGGAATGTCTATTTGCAGGCCAAAAGAAAACTATTTTGAAAATTTACCACTGGAATGACTAGCTCGATTACCGAGCCAGTCATTCTAGTGGTAAATTAAAAAAAATAGTTTTCTCTTGGCCTTCAAATGGACGTTAAATAAGAAAATATATTGATTTTCTTGAAAAAATTGAGCTATTAAGGGGTTTATATTATTAAGTTATATCAGGCTGTTAGTCTATATCCAAAAAGTGCCCACCAACCAAATTTTGTCCAAATCTATAAAGAAGTAAGAAAATTATTGTGTTTTTCACATTTTTTTTCATATACCTCAATACTGAAATTAGGTGGCCCATACTACCGCATTTTACTGGGCAGCTGCTGGGACAATACTGAATGTATCCGCACGGTATCGGCCCATCATCGGCCCAGTAAACTGCTGAATGTGTGGATTTGTACATCCTATACGCCATAAACGACGCTGGTTCAGCAGATGTCGAAGTACGATCTATCAGTTAAGCCACCAACAACTTTCAGTCAAATTGATTTCATAATATTCAGCAATACGAGAATTTTTCTCAGTGAATTTATTGTCTAGTGCCTTTGCAGTGGCGAGACACTCAATGGACACACACAGTACCTCTTGCTACCCGTTCCACGCATAGTCGTTAATTAATGCGTCGTAGACTAGCCCAAGGTAAATGATGTCGTTATAAGGAGAGATATCTCTGTAACGCGCCAATATCGAATTTTCACCGTTGGCTAACGGCGCATGGGCCAATATTGAATTTGATATCGATGCGCCAGTTGGCAAACGGCGCAGGGACCAATATGGAATTTGATATCGGCACACCAGTTGGCCAACGGCTCAAGGGACAATATTGAATTTGATATCGGCGTAGGAGGCCAACGTACAGAATTTTGTACCGGTG
>CM067373.1:69667201-69745432 GCA_034401795.1 Chaetoderma sp. LZ-2023a
GTATGGGGAGGTTTAGAGAACGTAACCTATGCTCATAACTGAGATTGCGCAATCCAGGGACAATCTTTGTTGCACGCCTCTGCACATTTTCCACAGAGTATGTATGTTTTAAGGTGTGGATTCCATACTGCATGTGCAAATTCAATGTGGGGGCACAAAAGCTTTATATAATAGCAAAAGGTTTTCTTTATCCAAATATTTGTATGTCCGTCTAATGAGGCCCATGATACTGTTGGTTTTATTGATTATATTTTGAATGTGGTGATCAAAGGAGAGAGCCGAGTCAAAGATGACTCCGAGATCGTTTTCGTTGTCCACATGGGATAGGGTGTGGCTAGCATTATCACATTCAAGTTTATATTGGAAATTTTGTTTTGTACCTCTACCAATGGATAATACATTACATTTATCAGGGTGGAATTTTAACATCCATGTTTTGACCGCATTTCCAGGCTTGTCAGATCTGATTGCAGGTCATCACAATCAGATTGTTTTGTAATATGCTTGAAGATCTTTGTGTCATCTGCATAAAGATATAGACTGGATGTTTGTATTAGTTCAGGCATGTCATTTATGTAGATCACACACAGAAGGGGGCCGAGCACACTGCCCTGCGGTATGCCACTAGTCACGGCTGCCCATTGAGAGTATGAGTCGTTTATACGTACTCGATGACGCCTACCCACCAGGAAGGATGTAATCGACCCCAGCGCTGGTTCTGTGATGCCATAACTTGCTAGTTTGTTAATCAAACGGATGTGAGGCACGGTATCAAATGCCTTAGCAAAATCCATATAGATAATATTCACAGTGCCTCCCTTGTCTAGCATATTAATCCATTCATCTAAGACATTTATTAACTGGAGCATGGTTGATCGTCCAGTAAGAAATCTATATTGTTTCTTACTAAAAGGTTTATTTGATTTCATATGGCTCATTATTTGATCGCTCATAATGGATTCCATAACCTTGCAAGCGACACAGGTGAGACTTATGGGTCTATAATTACTTGCAAGTTTTGGGACTGCCTTTCTTTTTAAGAATTGCTGTTACATGGGCCTCCTTCCAATCTCCTGGTACAGATTTTGTTCTTAATGAAGTTGAGTATATGATTGACAAAGGTTTGGCTACAGAGATGGATAGTTCTTTAAGAACTCGGGAATGTATCCCATCAGGTCCTGCAGATTTAGAGGTTTTCAATTTGGTTGGTGAGCTAAAACTTGTGCCTCAGTTACTTGTGCCTCAGTGTTTTTAAATGGGATGTTAATTGGTCTAACTGGAATGATTGGCAGGTTGTTGGTTGGTTCATCAGGGAACATGATTGAAAAGTGACATGATAGAACCTCAGCCATTTCTATGTCAGCTTCTGTGCATTGAGGTTTATCTGGGTCTATCAGCAGTGGAGAAGTACCAGGTTTCGTTTTAACTTTAGATTTGGCATACATCCAGAATTGCTTAGGGTTTGATTTGGCTGCTTTTGCTATATTTTTTCCATTTTGTTAGTCAGAGATTTGACTTTGTTCCGTTGCCTATTATACTTTATTTTATTTTCGTTTGATCGGTTTGTAAGGAATCTTTCCCAGCATCTATGTATTTTCCTAATTTGACCTACAATATTGTAGTCTAATGGGATGTCACCTTTCTTAGTCCAGTTAGATTTATTTGATGGGACATGTCGATTTATCTTGTTATTTGGTATCTGTTTGAAAATTGAAAAATTGGCTATTGCTGATTAGCATCATCTTGGTAATCATACAATTTATTTGTCCAGTTTATATTTATGAGGTTGTTATTCATTTCTTTATAGTTTCCTTTGTCTAGAAGAAATTCTTTCTTCACAGGTTTTCCTGCCAGATAAGAATGTAAATGGAATGTGATAATAAAGTGGTCACTTTTACCAAGTGGGCTCAGGTAATCTATATCTGATATCATTTCTTCTTCATTGGTTAAAAGCAGATCAAGTATATTAGGTGTAGCATTATTCCTAAATCTAGTGGGCCTATTTTTATGCTTGTATAAGTAGGTGTTATGAATACATTCAATGAACGAGTACTCTTGACTTATTTCATTTTTTGTGGTTGACCATGTGTTCCAGCAGATATCAGGATAGTTAAAGTCACCCACTATTAAAAGATGGCTATAATGTAGCGTGGCAGCATATTTTAATAATTGTACCAATTTTTCACTGTTTTCCCTTGTTCCACTGTTAGACCTATATATACCCCCAATTAATAGCTTGTCTCGTGAATATAATTTTATCTCAATCCAGACTGATTCTTCATATTCGAATGTGATTAAGTCAGAACCACTAGCACATACAGAAGAATGTGTGTATATGATTATTCCCCTGCCCATTGTCTTATCAACATTTGTTTGGTGTATGGTATATCCATCAACATTGTAGTCCTCTAGGCTTAGTTCTCTATAATGTTTGGGCTTCACTATAATGTTTGGGCTTCCCTTCAGTTATAATAATAATTAATGGTTTATTGATCTTAATAATGTACTTTAATTCAGTCATTTTGTTTCGGAGACAGTCTGCATTTGTGTATAAACATTTTATGGGAACGTTGAATAGAGATTGATTGGATGTTTCATTAGAGGCACCTTCACCATTGGTGGCCAGATTTCTAAAATTATGTTCATATTTTTTACTGTTAGTTTGCTGTAATCCTTGTTCAGTTGCTTGGTAGTTTTTACATGTGTCTGTTATTTCGCTTGTACATTCATCTATGAGGTCAAGAAATTGGTTTTATAAAAAGGTTTGTTTCGGTTGAAAGACATTTGGAAGAGGCTTTGGTTTTTGTCGTATGACTGGTTTCCAGCATTGTGTCTCTGGTTGAGATGATTAGTTGTGCTCCTCCCTATATTCCTCCCAAAATAAAAATCCTGCGCAGGTTCGGAGTCATACATATCAGCGAAATAGCCGTTGTTTCTTTGTGTGTAGTTGTTGTTATGTTTACGGTTAGTGTCATATTGGGTGTAGCTCCTAATGTAATGGTATTGATTTGGCTCTGTTATTTTATTTCAATAAACATGCTGTTGAATATTTTGAAACTAATATGACTGGGCGCTGTTGGTGCCTTAGGCAGCAACAGCACCCAGTCAAATTAATTTCAAAATATTCAACCGCTTACCTGTGTAGTTTTTTAGGGAAATTGATTGTCATGGTGTTCAGAGATCGATCGATCTCAACACGGGCGAGGTGTGGGTGGAGTTTAGCTACACATGGGCGGGGCATAGCTAAAACCAGAAACGTCCATTGTGTCTTGTGGCTTTCGCAGAATCTTTGTTGGGCAACCGTCACTGAGTATAGTGCATCATTGGAGATTTACTCTCTGGCCAGGCCAGTAATGTTGGGTTATACTGCGAAGGTGTCTGTGGTGACAGTGGTGACAGGCATCACGCTTATCCAGAACTTCCTTTGGAACTTCCCTGCTGCTAAAGTTGTACAACATCAGTGATACACATGTCGTGTCATACAGGCCTAGTATTTTGGACTAAGGGTTACGTGATCCACATATCCAGTTTCCAAAAGGACTGGATGGCAATGTTTTCCGTGACGCAATATTCAGCGATGCTAGTGGAGCTAGCCATTAGTCAACCAATGTTTTAGCCCTGCCTCCATCCATCTTCGCGACGAAGCGGGTGCATCTGTCACAGATATGTGTACATGTGTTGTACACCACCTATCTGGCCTCGTTAATGGCCTTGGTATTGGCCTCGTTCATGAAGAGATTCACATTCTTATGTTGTTCTGCAGCTATATGGAGGAGGTTATCGAGAAGCTTGTTTTCATCCATTCTTGAAGTCTACATCGTCTGCGTATTCCATCTCTAGTTTGTGGGGTGGGGCAGTGTAGATACTGGTGGGGCTTGTCTTGCGGAGTGCTCTCGCACGGATGAGAGGGCTGCGGCAAGATAGCATGTAAACAGCACCATAGAGTGGAGAATCAATCGAGGTATCGACCGATGCAAACTCCACACTCGTCAGGATCATTTTCAACTTGGTATTTGCGAATGGCAGTCCTAATAGTCGCAGGTCATCGTCATTCCAGCCAGGTTGATATAGTACGCCCAGGATCCTTGATCGTTTGATGTTGCCAAAGGCCCGTGCCATGTCGATGCCCATCCTGTGAAAGTCCCAGTACATGGGCATAACTACTGACACGAGCATGAACCACACAATGCGTGTGCAGCTGCGTCTTCATTTAAAGCAGCTCTGGTAAGCTCCAGTGAAACTGTCAATCCTTTCTTGGATGCGGCACTGCGTCACATAGAACAAGATCTCCCGGATGCTGTTGAGGAGCATTATAGGCCACATGTTTGCTAGTGGTGCAGGAGGCGCCTTGGGTTTGGAAATCCCGATAAGGATACACTGATCAACTGCGTCGATAGGGAGGTGTTGCATGAAGACGTTTACTATGCATGTGATTGGTTTGGAGATGCTGTTATCGGCATACTTATAGTCCGTTGCCGGTGCTGTCGAGTCCAGATGCGCGCGCACCTCAGTTGTTTCGATTGGTGTGTATAGCAACCTGGGATCACCTACAAATTGGCGTAATGGCTCGGCGTCTGGGTCAGTGAACTGGTTCTTAAACAATTCTGCAATTCGCATCTGCTTTTCCATGGACTGTCCCTATGACGTTGTCCTCGTTAATAGATATCGATATCATCTTGGGTGACCACATTTGGAAAGATTCTGACCAGGAAACGGATACGTCTATGTACAACAGATTTCCAAAGACTCGATGCCCATCTATGTTCGTAGATATAACATCGAACTATTATGGCATTGATGTCAATGGATGAATCCGATCTGGCAGTTATCTCACATGTAGGTAGACGTCACAATCATAATTGACAGAAATACTCTGTCATGAACCTGGAATAGTCAGTCAATTTCTACGAATTGTATGGCTTTACTATTTAGTAAACATTTTGTTGAATATTTTTAAAAACTTAATTTGAAAATTTTCAAAATACTCAATATGTTAGAGGTAGAGTTACCATGAAATTGAGATTCTGGGAAATCAGGATTCAAAGTGCATAGCCCGATTCCAACACGCGCAAAGCATGGGAGGAGCTTAGCTAGAGATGGACGGGGGCATGGCTATAAGTGGCTTCATCCATTGTCTACTATGGATTGATGCAATGGACCTTTCCAAGTTTATCCATCGTCATAACCAACTAAGTGACGTGTAGGATGCTGTCATAATCATTACGGCATAAATGATTCTATTTGGCCCGTCTTTAACTCTTAATAGTCCAACAAGCTGTACGAATTGTATGTCTCTACTATTTAATAAACATGTTGTTGAATATTTTGAAACTAATTTAACTGGACGATGTTGTTGCCATAGGCAGCAACAGCGCCCAGTCAAATTAGTTCCAAAATATTCGATAGCCTACCTGGACAGTTTTCTGGAAATTGATAGTCAGGGAGTTCAGGGATCGACTGATCCCAACACCGGCGAGGTGTTGGTGAAGCTTAGCTAGAAATGGGCGGAGCATAGTTAAAAATGGAAATGTGAATTGTGTGATTATATTACAGTAACATTGAATGCGCATATTCACAAATGAATGCCTGAAAATAATATTGTCAGAATTGTATACGTTTAGAAGCTTAAATTGCGGGACAATAGATGTAATAAAGCGAAAGAAATCTTTTTAACATATGACGATTTCACGCCATATAAATTAATATAATCTTTTTAAGTTGTGAAACTGAATTAGAGGCACGAGTCCCTAATTCTAATTCACAACTAAAACAAATGTATTAATTTATACGGAATACAATCATGATATGTGGGATTTTTTTTACATCTAGTCACATATGTTAAGCCCCTAAAAGTGTACGATTATGACAATATTATTCTCAGGCATTCCCTTGTGAATATGCGCGCAGTAGTTCACTCTCCTCAAACATAATCAACGAACCGATCATCCACCCACACACCCACTCATGCCTACCCACTCACTCTCACTCATTCTTCCACGTACTAACGCACGAGCTTGTGGATACGCTTGTTCGGCACTACTTCACACCCTTGTTCGGTCAGGTAAAATTTCACGTGACCTAAAATAACGACATAACACTAATATACTTTAGTGCGTATTATTATTAAATCTCTTTTGGACAATAATTATTATGCATATTAAAGGTGCATAATCACAGCAAAATGACTGAAAATAAAATTGTTTAAATTATATAATTTTAGAGGCTTACACTATGTAATGAAGAGAAATAAATCTTAACATACCATGATTCTATTCCATATAAATTAATATAATTGTTTATGTTGCGATATTGAAATAGAGGCACGGGCCTCTATCTAAACTTTGCAACTTTTTGTTGATTTATATGGAATGGAATCATTATATGTTAAGATTTATTTCGTTTCGTTGCACATATGAACATAATTTATGCTTAAAAAAGTATACAATTTTAACAATTTTATTTTCAATCATTCTTGTGTGAATATGCACCTTTAAATGAATTTTTTGAAATAAATATAACTATTAAACAATTATTTATGCATACGAATATATGACAGAGGCATGCATACGTGCAAGCGGCAATAATGATGTCTGCGTTATAGTCAACCCTGACTAATAAGATCACCTATATTTTGGGGGTCAATGCGTGGTGAGCCACGCCATTGAAATATTAATATACGGCCCAAATTCACACCAAAATGCTTGAAAATAAAATTGCTAAAATTGCACACTTTTAGAGGCCTAAGTTGGGCATCTCATTATAATGAAACGTAATAAATCTTAGCATATGATGATTTCATTCTGCATAAATTAAAAGTACATATTCACACCAAAATACTTGAAAATTAAATTGTTGAAATTATATACTTTTAGAAGCTTAAATGTTATACCTCAACGTAATGAAACGAAAGAAATCTTAACATATGATGATTTCATTTCATATAAATAAATTTCGTATCTTTAGTTGTCAATTTGAATTAGGGACCCGTGTCTCTAATTCAATTTGACAGCTTAAAAATGTATATTAATGTATACGTAATGAAATCATTAAATGCTAAGATTTGTTTCGTTTCATTACATCTAGGCGCACAATTTAAGCCTCTAAAAGTACATAATTTTAGCAATTTTATTTTGAACCATTCTGCTGTGAATATGCACCTTTAAAATAAATTTTTAGCTGTCAAGTTGAATTAGGGAAACGTTTCTCTAATTCAATTTCACAATTTAGAACTTATATTAATTTATAGTTACTAATATCTTCATACGTTGAAATTTATTTCGTATAATTATATTGAGGTCAGTAAGTTTAACGTCTAAATTGTACAATTTTAACAATTTTATTTACAAGTATTCTGCCGCGGATATAGGCCTTTCAGGAGACCAGTAAAAGAATCTGAAAAAATCTCAACCGACCCCCATTTTGTACCCGCAAAACAGCTATAGTGCATTAACCCCTTGACGGTTCAATTCCAGGGTTTTTTTCCGATTTCAGGACAGCTGTACAGGGATGATGTTGAATATTTTGAATATAATTTGACTGGACGCTGTTGCTGCTTATGGCTGCCAACAGCTCCCAGTCAAATTAGTTTCAAAATAGTCCACCAAATATTTCGTACATCATGAAGAATTTGACGTTTCTGATTTGTTGGAGATAAGAGATTAAACTACCACTATCTTCTAGTCGCCATTAACCCTATGATCAAAGCAGACCACATAAAGCAGATAAATTATGATCTAAGCAATATTATATTGAATTTTTTGAAAGTAAGTTAACTGGAAACTGTTGCGGCCTATGGCAGTAACAGTTTCCAGTCAAATTACTTTCAAAATATTCAACATAGCTTTACATGTATTGTTGGCCGTTGAAATTTATATTCTGAAACCCCGTTAATCAAAGGATAAAAAGGGACGTGATGATAATTTGTATATTTTCTTAGGCCGGGTTCTCATTGGCGAGTTAATCGGGAATAACGCCATACCTCAGTATTGCGTTACGCAGATCAAGTCTCTAGTGAGAACACGGCATTAATCAGTCAATGGACTAACATTGATTGTGAACTTAAGCCATGAATAATTCTGGAAGCTATGCATGATAACGCAGGCTGCTGGGCCGGTATAGCGGGCAATACAATCCCGGTATCGAGCAATTTCCATCCCAGTAACCTGCGTTATCAGGAATTTGGCTGTGCGGTTTGCCGGTTTTCGTATAGTAATCGGTTTTGTAGACGTGACGATTCCAAAACTGGTGACACAATCTCAGAACCGCATATTTATTTTTTCAATGTAATATACTGCATCGCTAATCATATCATATTTATAAAAATTCCCGAGTTCCACTAGAACTATACAAAGATACAGCCTCGAATTTCAAAATGAATTTAACGGTTTTAAATCACAAATTTCCAAATAGGCCTATAAATTATTACCTTCTAGGGATCAGATCCTGTTAAAATGATGGGTGGTATTCGATTTGTTTTATGTTTTGCAACAAATTTTAGAAACTCCGTGCTGAATCGTAAATTTCTTAGATTGCGATTGCCCTTTTGGATACTTCAGTATACATTTTGAGGAAAGTCGCGTTGCTTTCTTCAAACTGTACTTTGCGTTTTTGTATTTTAATCTCTAGGCCTATGGCATAAATTTTGGGGTTTTTTGTATTTGGTGTTTTTGCACTATAATTTTCATCGACCCGTAATGAACTTGTTACCATCGGCTTTTGTTCGTATTCTTCACCTGGAAGATCAATAACTATTTGCTTTGTAATCTCAAACAATAAATAAAAATAATTTTCCACTTATTTTGAGCTATCCGTATAATAATTAAATATAGCTGAGTAATAAAAATATTAATCACTATTACGTGTATTATGTTTGTATCGTGACATTAAGTTTTCCTATTCTTCGGTTTCATAACCCTTTATCACTAAATCTTTTCAATAAAATTTTAATTTTCTCATCGAAAATGTCAATTTGCAGACCAAGAGAAGATTATTTTTGAACATTTATCACTAGAATGTGATAAATTGTCAAAAATAGTCTTCTCTTGGTCTGCAAATGGGCTTTTCTTAAGACCGCTGCAGAAGCCGTTTTTGGCTTATATGAGTGTTAAAGGGTTAATATAATTAGTTGCTCGCAATTGAGGATTCCAGTTCAACCATCAATCATGACGTCACAATCAACTACGTGACGAGCAGGATGGCAGCATTATCAATGACGTCATGAATGGTGTAGCTAAGTTGGTCACGAACGCTTAATTGATGACTGATTAAGCGTTCTTGTGCGAATTGAATGGCTTTACCATTTAATAAAGATGCTGTTGAATAGGCAGCAACAACATCCAATCAAATTAGTTTCAAAATATTCAACAGCTTACCTGTATAGTTTTCTGGGAATCGATAAGCATGGAGTTCAGTGATCGATCGATCCCAACACGGGCGAATTGTGTGTGAAGCTTAACCAAAGATGGGCGTGGCATAGCTAAAACTGGATTCCCCCATTTCATTAGTCAATAGAAAGATCTAATTCTAGCCATGTCCCGCCCATTTCTAGCTAAGCCCCGCCAATTTCTACCAAAGCTCCGCCCATTGTTTACGCGTGTTGGGATCGATTTATCTACTTCGACCCCTGAATTCTCAGAATACCATTTTCAAGGTAATCATATAGGTATGCTGTTGGATATTTTGAAATTAATTTGACTTTGTGCTGTTTCTGCCTATTGTTGTTGCAGTCAAATTAGTTTCAAAATATTCAACAAAATGTTTAGTAAATAATAAATCCATCAAAGACATACATCTCGCACACTAGGCGGGCTTTTAAATATTCATGACGGAACTAGATACATCATTCATTATTGCATTTTAACTGTGTCGGCTGCCTCATGTGATGATAGATTTTGACGTCAATATATACTTGATTGACAGAACGGATCCATTACTCGCTTTCTAGAAGTCTGTGAGAAATCTCTTCTCAGAAGAGAATATATGACCAAAAAAACGTTTAAATTGCAAGCATTGTATATGACCGAAAGCACATCTACAGTGAAGCGTGCAACTCTGTATATTTAGAGCGCAATGCACTCACTCGGAACTACTCGGTAGTTTCCGTAAAGCCGACATCCCACCGATTAATACCGGTACGGAATTTGACCGGAATTGTTCTGGTTTTAAGAATGAAAGCGTTCCTATGCATCGATGCGTTGAGCTATAAGATCAAATTATACAAATAGAAGCTTAATAATAATTACAATTTCGTAAAGTGTATCACGAGCGAAGGAAATGGAAAGTTTATCCACCAATCACCTGACGTCATAAGAAACTACGTGATGTGGAGGATGCCGTCATACTCAATTACGTCATGAATAGCATAGCTAAGTTCGTCACGAACGTTTAATTGACGACAGACTAATGTTCTTTTGTATGAGTCGTATGTCTTTACTATTTAATAAACATGCTGTTGAATATTATTGAAACTTATTTGACTGGACGTTGTTGTTGTCATAGACAGCAACAGCACCCAGTCAAATTCGTTTTAAAATATTCAACAGTTTACTTGTATAGTTTTCTGGAAATTGAGTCAGGGAGTTCAAGGATCGATCGATCTCAACACGGGCGATGTCTGGGTGGAGCTTAGCTAGACATTGGCGGGGCTTAACTGAAACTGGATTCGTCCGTTCATTTCTACCTCCCTTGTTTGAAGAATGGTTGAAAGTGCGGCAGATGAGAGATATCACGACATGCTTCAGGGACAGCCAACTTATCTTTGGCGGCCACCCTATTGAGGGCAGCAATGGAGTGATCCAATCTGACTGACGTACGTCATTTTGAGTGTGACGTCAGCTAACAATTGCTGTATCTGATTATGACGTCAGATTCTCCGTGAGTGGCAGATTGATCACTCCATTGTGCAGTGACACTAGGCCGTGTATTGATTGTGGAATGTCTTTGAGGAATTGGCAGTTTAAAGGTGCATATAGACACCAGAATACCTACAAATAAAATTATTAAAATTGTATACTTTTAGAGGCGTAGACTGTGTGCATAGATGTCATGAAACGAAATAAATCTTAGCATATGATGATTTCGTTATGTATATACTAACATAATTCTTTTTAGTTGTTAAATTGAATTAGAGCCATGAGACACTAATTCAATTTTAAAACATAAAAAATCTAATTAATTTATATTTAAGATTTATTTCATTTTATTATATCCAGATACACAATTTAAGCCTCTAAAAGCAAACAGTTTTAACAAGTTTATTTCCAAGCAATCTGGTGTGGAATATGCACCTTTAATATTGCGCGCACACGTGTTCCATTAAATATAGACCCTTTTGCACGAGATATGAGATGCCTGCTGAATTATGTTGAATTTACCCAGCATGCTATGCTACCCAGCATGCACTTTCCTGACTCATACTCGTTGTAACTATTGGACGCCATATTCGTTTAGTCTATTGTCTGTATAGGCCAAGATTTCTCAAACAAAACCAACCCGCATGCACGTGCACATAATCATTTCTCACCAGCTCTGGAAGCCTAAACATGCGCGTAGGGCGTACTATTCACGGCAGTACATTCGACGGCCTGCATTTCAATACTGTTCAGTGCAACTGTATCGATTTACAGAAGAATTAGAGAGAATTTTACATATATTTTGACAATAATTTACGTGGAAGTTATTGATATCAATGACAGCAACAACATTCAGTACAATTATTGTCAAAATAACTATTAGGTAATGCGAATACTACCTGGTTCAGATTTGATGCTAATTTGAATGAAAATGAAAATTGTTGTTATAATTGTTGAAAATTGGCCTATATACGCGTTCTCGCCAAGAACGAATGATTAGCAAACGTCGTGTATGTTTCGTTGATAGATTTGTACATTTGTTTGAAATGCATTGGTCGAATAGAAACGTACACACGGTAGCTAGGCGAAATACTTACTTCATGCAGGCAAAGAGTATGTTAGCCATATACTCACTCTACTTAGATAGTAATACTGAGCGCCGTATGATTCTATGGACAACAATTTGATAACGTTGTTGGTGCCTTAGTCAGCAACGACTTAGTCAAATTGCTCTTAAAATCCGTAGAAAGTGTTGATTGAAATTTATGATTATTTTAGAATACATAGACTGAAAACTGTTGCATCAACACTTTTCTAATACAATTTGTATCAAATATAGAGCAGGTAGTAATTGCATTACATACTAATTATTTTAACAATTTGACTGAATGTTGGTGCTGTCATTGATAACAACAACTTTCACGCAAATTACTGTCAATGCATATAAAAGCTTTCTCCTATTTTCTCATGGACATTGACAAACTTTCTCTGAACAGTACTGAAATACAGACTGTCGAATGTACTGCCGTGAATACGCCCTACTTGCATGCTTACGCTTCCAGAGCTGGAGGACAACTGAATATTTGCACGTGCAAGCAGGTTTGTTTTGTTTGAGAAATCCTGGCTGATGCAGACAATAGACTAAACGAATATGGTGTCAATAGTTCCAACGATTATGGAGTCAGGGCATAGCATGCTGGGTAGCATTGCATGCTGGGTAAATCGAACAGGCATCTCATATCTCGTGCAAGGGTGTCTATATTTAAGGGAACACGAGAGCTTTAAAAAGTAGGATATGGCATTTGGATGCCACAGGACGGCGACTCGAAAAGCTAGCGTGTTTTACAATATCGACTGCTTCTATCTGACGTCGCATATTCTCGAGATATCGGCTTTGTACGAAGGCCACAATAAAAACGCCACATTCACATAAAAATTCATGACAATACGTTGTTAACATTGTTTGCTTTTAGAGGTTTCAATTGTGCACATCAATGCAATGAAACGAATTAAATCTTAACATATGACGATTTCTTACTATAAATTGACCTTTCCAGTTTATCCATCAATTACATGGCTTCATAATCAACTACGTGACGTGTGGGATGATGTCATAATCAATTACGTCTTGAATGACGTAGCTAGGTTAGTCACGGACGTTTACTTGATGACGGACTAAGCGTTGTTGTACGAAGTGTATGTCTTTACTATTTAATAAACATGCTGTTGAATGTTTTGAAACTAATTTGTCTGGGCGCTGGTGCCATAGGTGGCAACAGCACCCAGTCAAATTAGTTTCAGTATATTCAACACGGTACCTGCGTAGTTTTCTGGAAATTGATAGTCAGTGAGTTCAATGATCGATCGATCCCACCGCGGGCGAAATGTGGGCGGGGCTTAGCTAAAGATGAGCAGGGTATATCTAAAATGAGATTCCTCAATTTATAGGCTGAGGTTCAGTCAAATCGTTTACAGTTACGTATGCCCGGCCTATATTGCATCGCGGAGTCCATGCCTCATTGAACTTGACTCGTTTATGTAACAGAATTGTAACAACGTTATTTGATTCACTTCTCGTCCAAAATCTCACTTAACCCGCTTGCCTTTAATGGTCAAGTTGGTAAGAGAACGACCTCTGCAGTGATCTTGAGAAATGTCCTTTTCCAGGCTATGAGAAATGTCCATTTGCAGGCTAAGAGAAGAATATTTTTGAAATTTTACCACAGGAAAGACTAGCTCGGTACCCGAACCAGTCATTCCAGTGGTACATTTTCAAAAATACAATTCTTGGTCACAGGCTAAGCAGAAATTAGAATTTTCTTGGCCATTACACTTTTGAGGAATGTCCATTTGAAGGATAATAGAAATCTGTTTTTTTGTAAATTTTCGTAAATAAATTTACAAAAATATTCTTTTTGGCTGCAAAAATCAAAATTTCCTTGAAAAGTATTGGCAATTAAATGGTTAATTGAAATAAATGGTATTTTGAGCGCCTTAGTTCACTGTTGACACAAGAGGGGTTAAATTAGAGTCCGGGGTTTTCTGATTCTCTTCGTGAGAACTGAACTGTTAATGGGCTACCACCCAATCCCACGGCTGGTAAAGGTGGATATAATGCTAATTTATAAATATTGTCAGCTGAGATAAATATAAAATAACAACAACAGCAATAATAATAAAAGCACATGCATATCTTCATGCTATTGAACGATGTCACGTGTATAGAAGCGCCGTACTGTGGCATCTAGCAGTTTGTGACGTTAACAATTGCTTCTATATATGGCACATTCTGCTCACCTCTTGCGGTTAAAGAGGAAATAATACGCGCGTTCTGAATTTCGTCATATCCGGTTATAGAATATGTTATGCCAGATTTTCTGGAATTCTGAATGCAATCTTCTGTTTATGTGACGTCGCAGTTGTATATTATACATTGTCAGCAAATACAGAAAAGCAAAATCAGTACCGACGTAAATTACTCAGGAGACAATAAACATGTCTATAGCGGACACTTGTTTATGGGCCCACAAGATGGCGGTTCTTTAAGACGGCTGGTCTCGTCGCATATGATCACAATGGAGAAATCGGTTATCGAGCCAGTCATTCCAGTGGTAAATTTTCAAAAATAGTCTTCTCTTGGCCTGCAAATGGACATTCCCCAAGACCAAAACAGAGGCCGGTTTTTGGCCGGTTTCGTCATGAAAGGGTTAATACTTAGGCCCTTCAGATTCCGGTTTCTAAGTTTCAAGATACTTATACACGAAAGCTGTTGAATGTTTTAAAACTAGTTTGACTGAAAGCTGTTATTGCCGTAGGCAGATACAGCTCTCAGTCAAATAAGTTTCAAAATATTCAACAGAATATTTCACTTTCTGTCATAACACGAAACTCATTTTTTGTAAGTAAGGGTTAAAAGGTCAAAGCTAGCATTTGACTGTTTCCTGTTAACACATGTTACTGGGCCGGCACTGGACTAACGCAGGGTCCAATACCACTCAGTGCCGGCCCAGTAAACTGCATTATCAGCGATATGACCACATTCGATTGCCCAGACTGTGTCCATTATTAACGTGTTTTACTGTCACGTGATGTACGTATTATTAGACATATTTATTGACCCATGGTTATTTTACTCAGCAAATATTATCATTAACCCTTTCACTCCCATTTTTCCAAGTTTTTTGTAAACTTGCATGTAATCTGTATTTTTAAATTATGTTGACTGGAAGTCTTTCTGAATGAAGCATCAATGGCGTCCAGTACAATCACGTTTAAAATAGTCTACCCGGTATATAATTTGGCATATTTGGTATTTAGGATTCGAAAGGTTAAAAAGCATTTAAAATGTTCAATATTTAACCTTTTGAACTCTAGAGTTCAAGTATCTCAAATTTAAGTCTACTATACAGGTAAGTTGTTGAATATATTGAAACAAATTCGACAGAAAGCTGTTGCTGTTATAGGCAGCAACAATTTCCAGTCAAATTAGTTTCAAAACATTCAACATAATATTTCTTACATTATAAACCATTTATCGTATTTGGGCTTTTTCGGGTTCAAATGGTTAATTTTAAAAATACATTATTTATATTGAACCAGTTCCCGGTTAAATCTGTTTTGTGTTTTGGTGAGGCAGTTAGAGAAAACCCTGTTTCGCGGTATAAAGTAAATATAATGTTTTATATTAAAATATGACTATGGATAGTGATTGCTACACATTGTGTAATCGATTGCTTCCGGGGGTTGGGGATTATGGGAAGGGGATGGTCGACACGATGACGTAATCTTTGGTGGTGACCAGACCCGGGTTTGGCTGACGTTAGAGCTAGATTTCTCCTCGAGGGACACATTATCCGCAACGTCACTATCGTCAACAACTGAAATGTCCTCGTCATTTTGGTCACACGATTCACAATCTTGTTCCGCTTCACTGACCGGGCTCAGCGCTAATGGAGTCTCGCCGTCAAGCGTCCTGTTTGTCGCTTCCTCTTCCCGTTTCTGTTTTCGCCATTTTGCGCGACGATTTTTAAACCACACCTGGTAATAATAATAATAATAATAATAATAATAATAATAATAATAATAATAATAAAATAAATAAATAAATAAATAAATAAATAATAACATGAGGTAGTTTTTGTACGCATCGCATTGCTTCGCATCGCGTCGCATTGCACTGCGCAGAACAACAACGAGCAACACCACACCACACAACAAAGTACTGTACCGTAGCTCCCAACAACGCACAACACCTCACCGCACAACACAGTACTGTACCGTACCGCACAACACCGCACTTCACCGCACAACACCTCCCCGCACAAGAACGCACTGTACCATACCGCACAACACCGTACAACACCACAACGCACAACTCCGAATAACACAAAATCACACAAAACGTCGCCCACAGCCCACCACACCGCACAGCGCACCACATCACACACCGCACGGCAAACACCACAACATTACGCGCATACGCGTACATATATACACGGGTGACATCATATCCAGAGAGATGAACCAGTCACCCACTCTAGCACATCGACACAAATCGGACCCAAATCCTTTTTAAGCAAATAAGTTGCGCAATTGGGCGTGCTACCTGTCTGGTTGATTTACATAAATGACAATACAGCAGAGTGACGCTGCTGTTTCACGTTTTTACGCATGGCATATCTCAGCTTTCATGTCTAAATCGCTATTGCACACTATTTGAATAAAAGCGTAAAATAACACATTCTATCGCCTCGGGTACATCTATCGATTATCAACTCTAGCGGACACCCGTATCCCAGAAATCAAAGCCAACTACGCCTAACATATTTCAGTCCATACTCAGATAGCGCAGCTTGCTGAGCCGATGCTGGGCCGAAACCGTGCCGATACTTTTAGTATCGGTCCAGCATCGATCCAGTAAGCTGCGTTATCTGGGTATGCATTTATTTGTCATATACGCGCAATAAAGGGCAATAGACGGACCCTATCTCTCACTCATGTGTCTGACGTCATAGTCAAATACGTTACACGTTACCTGACGTCACACACAAAATGACGCAGCTCCATCGCAAAAAAAATCGAAACGTCTGACAATAAAGTGTACGAATTGCCTATGTCATTCATGACTGTTGAATTTTTTGAAATGAATTTGACAAGAGCTGTTGCACCCATTTCAGATTTCAAAATTTCAAATCGTTTCCAACACCCGTAAAAAGTGGGCGGAGCTTTGCTAGATATGGGCGGAGCTTAGCTAGAAATTAATATCTCTCGTAGGCGGAGAATGATTTAACCGAAAAGTGTTGTCTGTCTGTTGGCGAAATGGAACAGTGAAAATGTTCAGGGCTGCAAACCTCTTCGCGAATGAAACCCAGCCAGAATTCACTCACATATACATATCCAACATCACAGAAACGAATGTTTACGGTGCCCCAGCCCCACCCCTCCGCCCCCTCCACCCCACCCCACCACAACCCCATCGGAGCACAGAAAAGTGTAGGAAGAGCAAAATCTTGGGTACCCTCCTGCACATTGGAATTCACCTTCCAATTCTTTTGGAAGTTGTGGATTCGTAGCTCTAAAATCCTCACATGAACTCCCAAAAGGCGACTATATGACGTTGCATGTGTTTCCTTAATGCTATGCAATTGCAACAGCTCCAAAAGACCCTCTTTAACAAACTTGATGCATGTCACCACAAACATCTGCGAGTCATTACAAATCACATTGTGACCACACAGTCTAATATCAAATCTACCACTCCACAAACTTTGTAACGCAAAGCCATGGTCTATAAGAGTACCGCAACAGTGATGGTCTATGTTCAGACATGTTCTTCGAATGCCAGCAAACAGGCCTACTTAGAAAGCACATGCATTTGCAAGGTGGGTGCCAACAGGTAAAAAGCACGCAAAGAACGCCATGCACAACATAATCTTGCTAAGTGTTTTACGATCAGACCTCAAAGAGCGTAATCTAGGACCACTGCAGACGAGAACGAACCTAATCGCACTCATAACGGTCGCAGTGGGCAAGTCACAGTGGAGAAAGCTGAAGAAAAGCGTATTGCAGCTGGAAAATGTTTGTCCCATCGTATATCCAGTTTTAGCTATGGCCCGCCATCTCTAGCCAAGCTCCACCCACGCTTTGCCCGTGTTGGGATCAATTGATTCCTGCACTCTCTGAATCACAATTTCCAGAAAATTATGCTGGTAAGTTGTTGATTATTTTGAAACTAATTTAATTTGGTGCTGTTGCTGCCTACGGCAGCAACAGCGCCCAGTCAAATTAGTTTCAAAATAAACAACAGAATGTTTATTAAGTAGTAAAGACATACAATTCGGACAACTTGACTGGACTATTATAAGCGTATATGACGGACTAAATCGCGTCATTCATGTCGTAATTAATCATGACGTCACCGTAGATGTGACGTAGTTGATTATGACAGCTACAGAACACAGTCATACATCATCTCCCATTGAATCATTAGTGCTTTATATTGATGTGGGATAAGGCGCATGATCGTGTGGTACTACGGTGTGAATCATAATGGCCATACCTATCACCACCCACATCCATATCGTAGAATTTAGCTTATCAACGAAAAGCAAATTTTGCCTGCCGATTAAAGTCGCAGAAACATTAATCAATTGGTTATCAACAGCTTCCAAATAGCAGCGTCTCTGCAATCCCTGGTTATTTTTCATTCATTTGTTTACTTTGCTTAAGCTATTTGAATATAATGCAGATGTAAATCTTCAATCTTGTATTAGAGGTTTTGATAACTGAACTTCTAGGGTAAAATCGTACGTTCCGGTACTGGAAAGATTAGTTTTGATTGCGAATCAAGTGATTGATACTGATACTGCAGAGGGAGAAGATGACACCTTCACTACGGTCAACATTGTTGGGAAATTAATGTCATCGAGTCTTGTAGGTTGACATCCGCATTGAGAGCGAATACTGACTATGGCTGTGTTTGACATCCTCAGACAACGCGACCTTCCCATGAGCATCCCATCACAACGTGGAATGTACGTGGTCTGACTGCAACATCAAAGAGGCAAGCCTTAGATGCGGACTGTGAACGCTGTGGAATTGATACTGCATGCATTTAAGAGACTGGAGTATAGCTACTCACTCAGAGCAGAAGCTTCAAACAGGCCACAAGCTGGTGCTTATGGAGAGAAAAAGGCCACATACATGGGTTTGGACTATGTAATCGGACCGATGCTTTTAGACCATTTCATTAGTTGGGGATACGTCAGTGATCGCGTTGCAATCATTGACCTGGCTATACCACCACCAGGAAAACGTACCACCACTAAGTGTCGCATAGTCAACGTATATGGTTCAACTGTTGAAAAGGCCAAAGAGAATTCATCAATATTAGATTCCTTCTATACGGAACTTGAGCTCTGACATTTCTATTCTAGCCAGATTGCAACTACTCGTGTGCGGAAACTTCAACTCCAAGCTGGGTAAATTCAACAAGTGGGTGAGGATTCAAGACTTGGCTTATGCATGGACAGGACAAAAGCAACAGCAATTGAGATGCATTAGTAGCATTCCCCGGTTCTAATATCCACAAATACTGCCTTCAAACGCCAGTGCTGTCACCGGACAACATTAATGACCGCGAACCCCAAACAGGTTCTAAGGTCACAATAGAAGTCATCCACCAAATAAACTGTATACTATATAGAAAACAGAAGCAAAGCCCTTACTTCAGTATATATATATCCTATGGAGGGTCAGACATCAATTCTGATCGCAAGCCAGTTGCCACATGCCTTCCGATGACTCACCTCTATGCATTGTACAAACATCATACCAGGCAAGAGAGTATAGTCACCTAGACTTACCCAAGCTTGTCAGTGACACTGACACTCAAATGCAATACAAAAATGCCCTCTGGCAGCATTTAGCTAACATTGTCCTGAGCTCCGATCCAAACAATTCCGTAACCAAAATACTCAAATGTATGAAATCATCAACTACCAGCGCCACACGAGTTGTCAAAGACAACACTAGTCGCGTCAATATATGAAACATCGCCACCTTACCACAAGAATATTTCTCCAAAAGGTGTTTTCAACGTTTTCTGGTAAAGTTTCGTGTCCTAAAGATCGTACTAAAAGTCTACCAAAATCTGACCATCGGAAAGTCATAATTTTCAAGATGGCGTCCAAGATGGCTGCCCAAACCATAAAATGTCCATAAGTCGTCAACTATTCATACTAGACTGACGATGTTGGTGTCTACCCAGGTGCGTGGAGCCTAGCAACACATTAAAACCAGGTAGAATGCCATGTGGTTATTAGACATTTGGGAAATCCAACATGGCGCACAAGATGGCCACCAAACCCCTTAAATGGCCATACGTCGTTAACTATTCATACTAGACTAGGGATTTTGGTGTCTAACCCCAGGTTCTTTGAGCCTGTCCACACAGTAAAACCAGGTAAAATGCTATCGAACTATAAGACTTTTGAGAAATTCAACATGACGTTCAATATGGCCGCCATAGCCTTAAAAATTGTCATAGATTATTAACTGTTCGTATTTGGTCTTTAGAAGAAGACAAGCATTTTAGCCAGCATTGAATGATGTGTTGTTTCCGCTTGATTAATATGTCTATTGATTCTTTATTCATGTGTCCTTCAATCACTTTCAAAAATGAATCCTAGTTAAATTTAATTAATTAAATTTATCCAGTTTCTGGAAAGCCTGCACGCAGACATTTCCAAAAGCGAGTGCCATACAAGTACGCACCTGAACAATTGTATTTTTAGACACATTTTAACCATAAATTAGGAGTTTTATGTTATCCTTTTTTACGGATGTTCAATGCATTAGCAACAATATGCAGCATAAATAGGGAGACGGCTGACATAGCCCTGGACAGTGTTGATATAACATAATATATAGCCCACGGTAATTTTATAAAACGGGTTATGATGTAAATCCAAAATCATTTAAAATAAAACGTAAATGAAAATTCATTTTTGGCGTGTCATCTGCAGCGCTATGAATTTTGAAATTGTGATTGCTCACGTTATTCTGTTAACCAATCCCTTCATTCTATTATTCCTTTAGTGGGCACGATAAACATGTTCTCACTAGAGACTTAATCAGGCATAACGCCATACTTCAGTATGGCGTTATGCCTGATTAAGTCTCTAGTGAGAACACGGCCTTAGAGTATATAACTCACATCCTATCTCGTTCTGGTCTGACAATGAATACAGCCAGTATCAGCCAAGAAATATGTCCCATCCTAAGACAAAAAATTTAAGATACCGATGATGTAGTTGAAACTCGTCAAAAAGGAGCGGATGGGATTAATGCAAGCAAGCAATCAAAGAGGTGATTTTGTTGACGTGCGTGCACCCGGTAATAACGTATACATCAGAACTGTCATAAACGGTATATATACCCAAAAGGCATAAGAAAAATCAGCTTGTGAGGAAAAGTGAAAATGAAGGTATTTTTCACTGGTGTTGATTCTCTTCCAGACAGCAATCGGTATGTCAAGAGACAGTTGCAACTACGGTATGGAAACCATCCATTTTGCAGAAGAAGAACGTCTTGATGATAGTGTGATAATGAGGGCAAAATCATCGCACATACTGAGATCATACTTCAAACAAACAAGCCAGGAGAGAGATGAAGAATCATAGAAAGGCAATCATTCATGTCTGAAACTGCTACAATGTTGTTTAAAAGTGACATTAAGTCTAATGTTCCGACCGTTGCAAATCAATTCAAGGTGCCCAGACACTACTGGACCTTTCCGGTTTTAGCTATGCCCCGCCCATCTTTATCTAAGCTCCACCGACACCTCGCTCGTGTTGGGATCGATCGATCTTTGAACTCCCTGACTATATCAATTTCCAGAAAATTATACAGGTAAGACTAAATCCCCCCATGTAGACGCCTAGAATAACACCACCTTACTTTTTTATATTACCGATTAGAAACCCCAATTAACCCCATAGCATTCTAAGGTAGCCTTATCTGGTTTCTAGACCACCGGAACCTAGGAGTAGACACCAATATCACAAGTCTACTCCAAGTCTGAATATTTTTAATATAATTGGATTGGAAGACATTGCTGCCTATGACTAGGATTCCATAAGCGCTGACGTGGATTCGGAGATGACAGGTGCGAGCGTTTCACAATGCGTTTTAGTCGCCAGGTCTGATTCCATATAAATTGAGGAATGCGTGTTTATTCATTCTGTCCTGTGTTGCTATTTAAAAAATAAGCATCGGCAGTCTGTCACTTAAGAGAAAGAGATGATCAAAGTTATTTCGGCGGCCTATAAAGTGATCTAAAGACGAGAGAAATTGAGAAATCGGAAATATCGATGAAGGATCCACAGACTATTTCAGAGGAGGAATCTAGAAGGGGCATTTTCCAATTTATTCCCACATCTAGAAAATAACAATGACAAGTTTCAGCAATATATATTTGTTTAACCAGACAACAATTTTCACAAATACCGATACTTATTGAACCTAACATTGAGAAGCATTCTCGTGGCAGAGAGAGGTGATATGTCCAAAACAAGGGCTTGCGATATATATAATGTGGGCTCAGTAATATATATACCCATTAATAAATAGACATAAGCAATTATTATGTAATAGGCTATATTCACATCTGCTCCGAAGATCACCTTGATTAAGGTATCACCTGTCTATCAAGACAACTTTAATCGATTCTCGTATCCAATTATTAAAAATAGTTGTCATTTTATTATGAGGTCACATGACTTTAGAGACCGCTTTTAACTTTTTCGTTGGTTATCACGTAACCATTTAACACTAATATCAGTCAAAAATGGCTTCTGCATTGGCTTTGAGAAATGTCCATTTGCAGACCAAGAAAATACTATTTCTGAAACATTACCCCTGAAATGACTGGCTCGATAACCGAGCCGGTCATTCCAGTGGTAAATTTTCAAAAATGGTCTTCTCTTGGTCTGTAAATGGGCATTTTCCATGAGAAAATTGAAATTTTCTTGAATCAATTCGAGGCGTACAGAATGACATCATAATCAATGACAGCATTATGACGTCATGAATGACGTAGATAAGTACGTCAGGAACGCGTAGTTGAAGACGGACTATGCGTTGTTGTACGAATTTTATGTCTTTACTATTTAATAAATATCCTGTTGAACATTTTGAAACTAATTTGACTAGGCGTTGTTGCTGCAATGGGAAGAAACAGCACCCAGTCAAATTAGTTACAAAATATTCAACAACTTAACTGTATAGCTTTCAGGAAACTGATAGTCAGGGGATTCGGGGATTGATCAATCCCAACACGGCGAAGTGTGGTTGGAAGTGTTGTTGGAGCTTAGATAGCGATGGGCGGGGCATAGCTAAGACTGGAAAATCCATTATGATTATGAAGTCATATGACGTCAAATGATAGATCGATACTCTGGAAAGGTGAATTGTAGAAAGGTTCGGAACAGCCCAGACACATTGTGAATAAACCTTTCCCACATTGACGTCATTGCGCAGGGATTTCCCTAAATCGACTCTCAGAGCAAAACTTCTGGCTTGTACCGCCGCCAACAAGCAGCTGACCCGCGTTGAATTACTTTTGCACTAAAATACACCGCGATCTAAACCGTTCCTATCAAAATATTCAACATTAAATTGAGCATTTTCGCCGGTTGATCAGGGGAGGGGTTGGGAGTCTTTAGTGGCGATTACTATTCATATGTGGGTTGGTGGCCTGTTAAAGGTAAATTATCAATGTACTTTAAATCATAAATTGTTACTAAACTTCTGTATTAATTATTGTATGGTATATATAACCATACAATAATTAATACAGAAGTTTAGTAACAATTTATGATTTAAAGTACATTGATAATTTACCGTTAACAAGCCACCAACCCACATATGAATAGTAATCGCCACTAATTGTGGCAAATAAATTGTGGCAAATATATATCTATCTATATCCTATGATAAACTAAACTCATTATATTATTTAAATCATATATCATTGGAAAGCGCCTTCAATTGCCGTTATTTGCGTACATAAAATACACCATTGCCTTAGATGCATTAAATCACGTGGACAATAAAGGATATTTTAAAATCGCAATCAACTGTATTAAATTTTATAAAACTATAAAAACTAATACAGAAATGCATAGAAAATTAACTTAGCTTTCCAATGATGTATGCCTTCAAAAATATTATGAACATTGTTTTTCATATGCACTGCCTAAAAGGCGCTGTATCTGATTCCCATAGTTAAGTAATGCTGTTTGAGCTTCGGCTATTGGCGCGGTTACCAGCCGGAAGTGGTATGCGCGATGCATTCCGGGAAGGTATGTTCCCAAAATACCCTAATGTGGGAAAGGCATATTCTCAATGAACAACATTAAAAAACGCATCTTCAGGCGTTCTGTTTATCACTTGTGCTTAGATTTCAACACAGCTTTGTTTGTGATGTGCAAGAAAATTTGTCAAGACGGTTTCCATCTCATCTCCATCATGGCTTCCTCTCGGCCACACCCATCCACCCGCCCCTCAATATTGATGTTTCTGACAGAATCATGAGGCCTAAAATATTATATTATATTTTCAGTGTCTAAGGCCGTGTTCTCACTATAGACTTAATCAGGAATAGCGCCATACTTCGGTATGGCGTTATTCCTGATTAAGTCTCGAGTGAGAACACGGTCTAAGATAGGCCTATATATGAATGCATTCCATCGACCCGCCCATCCATCAATCAGCCCGCCCAGTAATCGTTTCGTATCATCACTCTATCTGTCAAACCACCCATCAACCCTTCCACTTCTGACGATCTGTCGATCTATGCATCCATTTACGCAGATTTTCATACATATTGTATTTATTTATTTATTTATATAGTAGAGTTCTCGCAGCTGGAGAATCATTCCCTTCAATCCGCATTCAGCAATCGAGTTAGGCCCGCTACCCCTATGGAAATTCATTAATGAAGTTTGACAGGCATTATCGCATCGACTGTCTTCTGAAAATCTCTTGCCATGACGTCATTTGTTGGATTTCTGAATCGCTACGTGGAGCACTTAAAAATATCGCCTCCGCGTCCGCATGTCGTTCCGCGTTCGCGCCGCGCTTATGGAATCCTAGCATTAACGTCTTCCAAGCCATTTATGTTCAAAATATTCAACAAAACATTTCTTGCACCGTGTTCTAAATTATACTAAATAACATGTTTCTGTTTTTGGTTTTTGAAAACATGTTAACATATCTTTAAGCTGTATCGTGTGAGCGTTACCGTCCATATGTTAGTCGGATGCGTTGGACGCGGACTTTACGCGTGTATGTATACCTAGAACGGCGCGCGCACGATTTCCACAACTTATTTACATAGAAAGCGTACACATAGCCAGCGGGTAAATACAAATAAAAACAAATTGCCAAAAAACGCGTTAGCTTAAGCGTAAGCAAAAAGCAAATTTAAACAAATTTTCAAACAAAATCCTGATTGATTATGATAGATTAGAAAAGGGGGTGCGAATCGTTGTATTGTCTACAAATGTGTGAATTAAATTACGATCAAACGAATATGTCCGTTGCGATTTTCTGCCTGAACACGTTGATATCTAAAACATTAAGGCATATTAATGCATAATTTGAATGAATTTTTTGATAACGACCGGTTACTGTCTATGTCCAATGAATGGATCCGATCTGTCACTCAAGTATATGACGTCATAATCAATTACGCCACGTGTCGGCTGAAGTCAGAATCAAGATGGCGTATGTCTAGGCTCGTTATAAACATTAATTAGTACGTCAAGTGTACGAATTGTCTTTATTATCTAATAAACATTATGTTGAACATTTTGAATCTAATTTGACTGTGCATAGACAGCAACAGCACCCAGTCAAAAGTAGTTTCAAAATATTCAACAAGTACCTGCATGTATAGTTATATTGAAATTAGAATTCTGAGAATATAGGATTCAAATTATATTTTAGTCGATCCCAAAACACGCAAAGCATGGATGGCGCTTATAGGCTAGAAATTGGCGGAGCTTAGATAGAAATGGGCGGAGTAGAGCTTGAAATGGGCGGAGTTTAGCTTGAAATGGGCGGGCTTAGCTTGAAATGGACGGAGCTTAGCCTGAAATGAGCGGCCTTAGTTTGGAATGGGCGGAGCTTGGCTTGAAATGAACGGAGCTTAGCTTGAAATGGACAGAGCGTATCTTAAAATGGACGAAGCATAGCTAAAAATAAATCCCTATTGTAACTTCAAAATATTCAACAGCTTACACTCGAGGTTGTGGTACAGCCGGGTGTAAAGCGGTAACGGGTAGAGAACACTATAGGTATATAGTATGTTGCCTACTGGATGGCATCGCTTAACCGTTACAATTCTGATGTCAAAATTTGTAATTTTCAAATTAAATTGAAAGTTGAACTGGTGTTCATTTTTAAACAAATTTGGTGGAAGATGTTGCTGTCGTAGACAGCAACGTCGTCCACCAAAATTTTTGAAAAATATACACCAGTTTCTTTGCTATTGACACGATAGAATATTGACACCAGAGTGGTAAGGGATAATGACAAATATATGTACGATTAAAAGTTCAAAATCCACACCAAAATGTTTGAAAATAAAATTGTTAAAATTATGTACTTTTGGAAGCTTAAGTTGTGTACCTCAAAGTAATGAAATGAAAAAATTCTTAACATATGATGATTTCAATCTGTATAAATTAATATAATTTTTTAGTTGTGAAATTGAATTAGAGTCTTAGGCCGTGTTCTCACTGGAGAGTTGATCGGGAATAACGCCATACCCCAGCATTGCATTATGCCGGTTAGGTCGCTAGTGAGAACACGGCCTTAGAGACACGTATCCCTAATTTAAACAACTAAAAAAATTATATTATCGGTAATTCATACGAAATGATATCGTCATATGTTAAAATTGAGGTACACAATTTAAGCCTCTAAAGCTATACTATCCAAACACATTTTTTTCGTAATCTTTGCGTGGAATGTGGACCTTCAAAGTCCCTTGAATGGCATTTTGATCATACCAAAAGTGTCATTCAATCATACTACACCAGGGTTTTTGCTCCAAAAGGTCAAGATGAAGATTTACGTTCTTTGATTAAAGAATGAAGGAGTCGTTTCTATCTAGTCCCGCCCACTTTTGTTATAAGTGTTGAAATCAAGTTGAAAGTATGAAACCTGCCATGCGTTCCGTAAGGAAAACATTCCAGAGCGCTCCGCGGTGCAAAATCGGCTTTTCTCGTTTTGTATATTAAGGCCGTGTTCGCATACAGCCACTATTTCGGTAATGAGCAGGTATATCGGCTAGCGTTCTCAATGAACTGGCTCTTGTACTGGAATAAATACGTCATTTGTTTCGAAATTTAGTCCCACAAAATCGGCGGTTTATCTTCCGATATATCGCTAATGCTTCCCTATATGAACGCAGTCTATCTCGTCAAAATCTGCCAGGTAGCGTTAACGTCAGCATTTTCTCGCACTGTCTGCCAGGTAGCGCTACGGACATCATGTTATATCGGTGTCCACCAGGTAGCGCCATCGTCCAGTCAGGCACTATCTCCCAGCAGTGTGAATGCAAGCCGATATATCGGCTAATTATTAACCTACATAGTACACGAAATAGTTAAACAGGATTAGGCAATGAGAAAGAGGCCTTAATGATGTAATTAACAGCAGATTGCCAATAGTTTGCAGATTAGATAAAACCCTTTGAAAGTTTTCCCTACGGAACACAAGGCTGAATTCCCAGAATATAAATTTCAAAATCTAGGCCTAACAATACAGGTAAGGTGTTAAATGTTTTTAAACTAAGGTTCTCACTAGAGGCTTAACCGGCGTAAAACAATACTGAGGTATGGTGTTATTCCCGATTAACTCTCCAGTGAGAACATGGCCTAAGTCCGTGTTCTCGCTAGAGACTTAATCCGGAATAACGGCATATTGAAGTATGGCGTTATTCCCGATTAACTGTCTACCGAGAACACGGCCTTAGTTAACTGAGAGCTGTTGCTGGCCAGGGCAGCAACAGCTCCAAGTCAAATTATTTTCAAAATATTCAACAGAATGTTTATTAAATTGGAGATTCATAAAAAAAAGTTCAGTCTTCATTATTCACTCAAAGACATAGGTCTGTAATTCGTACACGTTCTAGACAAACTCCTCGGTTTTCGCCACGAAGTGACGTCATTTTGTTTATAACCTCAGCTAACATGTAACGTATTTGACCATGACGCCATATACTTGAGTGACAGATCGGGTTCCTCCATTGGAAGCCAAGTGTATCGCCGCCTTTTGAGGACAAACGATCAAACGCTGATATCGAAAAGATTACTGGAGACGGAACGAGATATTCCATGGCCCGATGGATATGATAAAATTACAAAACACGAACAAAGAAAGGGTCGGTGTTCAGTGAGCTATACAGTGCAGATGGCACATCCTTGCTCTGGGTGACATGGGTTTTCACACATGTAGAGAACTGCGTTAGCAAGACCACGAATGGGTGCATATGTACTCGAGTATATAGTGACAGGGTGAGGTATTTCAGAGCAAGGAAATTGGAGATTAGAGACATCCGCCCTCCCGGTTTTTGTAAGGTTTTTCGGGCACTTTTTCAGATTTTGTCGGAATTTCCGCATTTCTAGGATTACGCCAATGGTTGTGGCCCTTCCTCATCTTAAAATTTGAGCCAAATGGAACCAGTACTTTCCAAAATATCCATGGATCCGGGATTTGATAAGACCCGTATATATTAATATAATTTTAGTTGCGAAATCGAATTAGGGATCTGTATCGCTAATTCAATTTCACGACTAAAATTATATTATGTTATACTGAATGAAATTATCATATGTTAAGATTTAGTTCGTTTAACGAAGAAATCGAGTTCATCCTTTAATAACATGACGTCATAATCAACTACGTAACGTGTGGACTGACGTCATAATCAATTACGTAATTAATGACTCGAATTAGTCTGTTTGAAACTCTAATAGTCCATCAGGTTGTACGAATTGTATGTTTTTACTACTTAATAAGCATGCTGCTGAATATTTTGAAACTAATTTGACTGGGAATTGTTGGTGCCATAGGCAGCTTATCCGCATAGTTTTCTGAAATTGATAGTCAGGGAGTTCAATCGATCGATCAATTCCAACACGACCGATGCGTGGGCTAAAACTAGATTTCTCCATTCTCAAGGATTCTGCTGTTAATGTGGGCTTTTACTGGAAACAAAAAGAGTTTACTAGATTCTCGAGGGAAATTTTAGTTTGAAAAATAATAACTTTGGAAATCAAAATATTTAAATTGTCTTTAATTCCGAACGTACCTCTACTCGTTCTTCTTTGAGATCAATCTTCATAGCTAACTCTTCCCGAAGAAGAACATCCGGGTAATGTGTCTTCTGGAAAGTGGCTTCTAGCTCTTCCAGTTGCTCTTCGGTGAAGATCGTTCGGTGTCGCCGTTTTCTCTTCTGACCGGCACGTGCCAGTTCCGCGGCGTTTAGAATGCTGGGAAAAGCAGGATAAGCTGTGAAATAATAGTTAATAATAATAATAATAATAATAATAATAATAATAATAATAATAATAATAATAATAATAATAATAATAATAATAATAATAATGCCGATGACGATGATGACGACGTACGTCAACGACATGTTTCGCTCAATGTTTTATGACCATCGACAGCAACAGCTCTGCGCTCTTCTCAGTGACAATATGATCGCGCAATGGGCCTTTTCAGTTTATCCATTAATCATATGACGCCATAATCAACCAGGCCACGTGACTTGTGGGCTGACGTAAGAATCAATGACGTCATGATGACGAAATAAGCGTTGTTGCACGAATTGTATTCTTTACTATTTAATAAATATTTTGTTGAATATTTTGAAACTAATTTGACTCGGCGCTGTTGCTGCCATAGGCAGCAACAGCACCCTTTCAAATTAGTTTCAAAATAGTCAACACCTTACCTGTGTAGTTTACTGGAAATTGATAGTGAGTTCAAGGATCGCTCAATTCCAACACGGGCGAAGTGTGGGTGGAGCTTAACTAGGGATGGGCGGGGCATAGCTAAAACTTAATTCCTACATTAGTCATCAAACATTCCACATCTATCGATTCCCCGTCCATTTCTGAACATTTTGAAACTAATTTGACTGGGCGGTGGCAGCAACAGCCCTCTGTCATATTAGATTCAAAATATCAAACAGCTTACCCGTAATGCACCATCCCTCTGCATACTTGTTTGAAGGGGTTTGAAACTTTGAAAAAATAAATTACAATTTAAAGTAAGCTGTTGATTATATTGTAAAATAATTGTTTCTAAATGTTCATCAGAATGTTTATTATATTGAAATTTCATAAAATTCGTACATTTACGTGACGGAACAGCGTTATTTTTAATGTGACGTCAGCTAACAAGTGATCTAGTTGATTATGACGGAAGATAATTGAGTGGCATATCGGATACGTACACTGTGCTAATGTATTTCGTAATCCATCTAAGCCATCATCCCGCGCTTTAGTCCCCAGTTATTATGTATGCATAAAATAACATTTTCATAATTAGTCCATACTAGATAGACGTAAGTACCCCCCAATTATTCACGTGAAAATATCAAAAATAATGAAAATAATAGTTCGTGTCGCCCACTTAGATATAATATCATATAACCTTTGGAAATCCGTTATCGGATTTCAAGTAGCTAATAACAGAATTACATCGTCGTTAAAATGCGTGTCGCGTGTAAACAGCTAAATACTGTAAATTATGCTGCTGCTTTTAGAACTAGATAATGATGCCAATTAAAGGTGTATATTCGCGCCAGAATCCTTGAAAATAAATTTATTAAAATTGTATGCTTTTAAGGGCTTAAGTCGTGCGCCTATATGTAATGAAACGAAATAAATCGTAGCATATGATGATTTCATTCCGTTAAAATTAATATTTTTAGTTGTGAATTTGAATTAGGGACTCGTGTCTCTAATTAAATTTCACAACGTAAAAAATTATATTAATTTATATGGAATTAAATCATCATATGTTAAGATTTATTCGTTTCATTATATTTAGGCACATAATTTAAGCCTTAAAAGTACACAATTTAAAAACATTCTGGTGTTAATATGCACCTATAACCCTCTATGGCTATTTGAAAGGCATAGAGGAGAAGAGTATTTATTTAATATTTACCACTAGAATGACTGGCTCGGTAACAGAGCCAGTCATTCTAGTGGTAAATTTTCAAAAATAGTCTTCTCTAGGCCTGCATATAGGCACTGGTTAATTAAAAGCTTAGATTTTCTTTACCAATACCCCTTTAATGGTCAAGTCGGCGAAAGAAAATTCAGCGGTAAATTTACAAAAATATGCTTCCAAGATTAAAATATCTTGAAAAATATTGACCATCAAAATGTTTAATTGATATATCAAGTAGTATTTTGAGCGCTTTGAGGCGCTGTTAACACAAGAGTCGTTAGACATAGCCATGCAAAGGCTCCCAAATTAACTACGAGATTTGTTCAAAATACTGAAAGTAAATGATTGTTACACTAGAATCCCACAGCAAATCTGATCTTTGTCCACAATACGAGAGCTTGCTCCTCAGAACTCGTAGTTATAACCAAAACACGCTTTTCGGAGCTGCTCGATAATACAAAAGGCGATTAAAAAATCAACAACATGTAAACGTAAGCATACATTATTCTAACTCAGATTTCAGGAGAATACTTTCACAACATCTAATTTTACAAAATTTCCCTGAAAAGTCCACGTGGCAGCGGTCACGTAGCCTTAGGAAAGCCTCCTCCCTAATTTTATTTCATAGGAAGGGAAATGGTTTATTTATTAATTTCCTTCGACAAGTTTTGCGTAGTTTTTCTAAACTCCAATTTCAACCTATGGTAGGGCTCACTGTGTCTAAATACTTTCGTTCGTTAAGAATTCTAAATTATATATTTTTATAAAGAGAATAATCAACTCTGCCGTATCACTGTGCTGCACATGCAGCATTAATAAATCCGCCTCCGTGTGATTGCTGTTCTCAAACTGTAAAATTCTATTACTTATAGTGTGGCCTGATGTTGCTGCTATAGCCAACGGAGACGAGTTTTGGGTGTACTCAATAGTTGTATCTGCCAGATATTGTGCAATGTCAGCCTGTGTTTAGTTATAAGACATAAATCTAGTCATAGGGATATGCTTACTATGGTATCATCTTTGACTTGATAGTTTAGTGGTCTCTCTCTCTCTCTCGCTCTCTCTCTCTCTCTCTCTCTCTCTCTCTCTCTCTCCCACTCGCTCTCTCTCTCTCTCTCGCTCTCTCTCTCCCCCACTCCCTCTCTCTCTCTCTCTCTCTCTCTCTCTCTCTCTCTCTCGCTCGTTGTGTTTTTTCAGCGATTTCTCATCATATCATTCTGCTAGACTCATTAACATATCATTAAATGAATTCACTGAGATCATTGATTGTCAGAATAGTTGATAGTTTGTTTGTTAGCTTCTGGACAATAACCATTCCATCCACAACTGCAATTCTCCTACTAGCTTCAGTGATTGTTAGTTCAAAGTATTTTGCTGTGCCTAGTACTCTGAATCCTCTATGCTCTGGGTTACTGATAGATCAGTCGGGACCGTGATTGACATCGACTTGCCAGTGTATTGCAGTACAGAGCTTCACGATAGTTGCTAATCGAATATTTCCTATCTATGTCCAGACTCGATTTTTCAAGTATCTTCATCCTCGCATATATGTCTTTTGTTTCCTAGAGATCAACAGTCTTGTCACAAATACATACTGTGGCGTTTTAGGTTCCAGCTGTGTACATCTTGTTCTTCTCTCGTTTCACTGGTGGCCATATGCTTGTCACTCCATTAAGGCGCTCTTCCATATATGCTTCATATAATGTCTGCCTTCTTTCGTATGCATTGAGGATTTGTGGTACACACTCTTGCGATGCATAAATAAGGGGGATAATGCTGTAGATAATATCACCTTCTATACTAAACGGATTATGGCAGCCTTTGTCTTGTTGATTGTGATGTGCTCATGTTTAACAGATCTTGCCCCAATGCCATGACGATCTTTGGCCTTTTCTTCTTGTAAATCAAATTGATACTGGAATTCGCGAGACAACTGTGTCTGTTGTGCAGCATCCAGGTAAGGCGCAATCTAGCATTTGGATTTTTAGATATTCCAATTAGTCTTCAGTGAATTTTCATAATTGTGTGCAGATGCTAACATACATGGTCTGCATCAATTGAAGTGAATGCAATGTCATTCTTTGTCGCTGATAGGTTTTTAGTTTCGAATTCCCGCCACGTTTCTGAATGATTTTGCTTGGGAACAGACATATCTGCTAGGTGTCTTGCTCAACTTCTCTTGTATGCTTTCGGTCATAAGAAAAGAATAACTAGAGCAGTGATTCTGCAGCTTCAAGATGAAGGGTGAGATCAACATTTCGTGATGCAGCAACACACCATAGCATTGTCTCTGCACGGTGCATATAAATCATTTGTGAGTTGAACTTCGCGTGTTGACACCTCTGTGACTTCCACGTCTGAAACAGATTTTGCATATCAGTATTATCCAGCACTTGCCATCAGTGACTCGGTCTTGCTAGTTTGATTTGATTTAGAGCTGGCTTCTTTATGGCATCTGTAGCTGACAGGCAAGCATCTTTTAGACTTGAATACGCCTTGAATGATTCATCAAAGGCCAGTTCGTACAACGCTATGTACGAGTAGATACTGGCGGGAGGAGAACGTGAGTAATTCTTGCATTTCAGCATCGGTGCTGTTGTGGTAGAACTAAAGACAGCAGCTTTAATCCATGCATAATTTATTTTGGAATTTTCAATGGATGTACCGAGAGCTCTCAAAGCATCCATGACAACATACAGTTTGCCAAGTTTATGAATAACTTCACCTTTTAATTTGTTGTTAGCGTCTACCAGCTGCATAGCTTTCTCGTCCATGGTCATGTAAAAATAATGATGGTTATATAATGTTCTTTACTGACTACTAGTTCCTTCAACTCTTAGTATGCTTGTTTAATTACAACCATTAGCGTTAACCATTCATAGGCCAGCAATTTAGTGTGATCTGAATTTTTCAGAGTTAACATAGGGTTTTCATCTCACTTGCCTATCAGACTTAAGGCCAAACACGAGGGTCTGACAAGATGTAAGTACTGCTCTGTCAACAAAGTACTCTCTGGTGTTGGCTTTCTAATCTATCCACAGGTCCCATCATTATCCATCCTATTAGGGAGCACAGCTCATTCAGGACGCCATTCATATTGCTAGAAACATGTTTGATCACCAATCTTGGTGAATGTTGTGATGCGCTTTCGAATCAGCTGTACTGCATTACGACCTTCATGGGTTCCTTGACATTATCGCCACAGGTAATCGCAGAATGAACTAGATTTCTGCAGTAATCCAGCAACTTTCACGAGATATTTCTTTATTCTACATTGATCATTGTTTGAATATTCCATGTTTATATGGACTGGGATGAAGGGCATGACGCAAAATCACTGGCAAATATAATAATCACACATAATTTGTCAAGGGTTGACGACGGGTTAGTCAATTTAGCGAGATAATAATTGTCGGCATGTCATACTTGATCATGAAAAGTAATCGTTTTCTTAAAATTTTCACAATTGTATCCATTGCGTCATATATTTTATCCAAAAGATGTACCAAAATGTGAACGAAAAACTGGCAACAAATCTTTTCTGTTTCAGGAATATATTAAGATACGTAAAAGCCTAAATTTACAAAAGAAATTATCACTATACATCGAATATAATCCAAGATATTTAGGCTTAAGTGTTCTAGATGGTGACCACTTTAATAAGGCAGCATAGAGTTGAATACGACGACGAGGACTCAATGCTTGAAATTTACATAGTCGGCGACGTA
Organism: Chaetoderma sp. LZ-2023a; assembly: GCA_034401795.1. Classification (NCBI taxonomy): domain Eukaryota; kingdom Metazoa; phylum Mollusca; class Caudofoveata; order Chaetodermatida; family Chaetodermatidae; genus Chaetoderma; species Chaetoderma sp. LZ-2023a. The sequence goes on from CM067373.1 coordinate 69,702,045, forward strand.
GATAACAGGACATTGTTTGAAAAATAATTTTAGTGGTAGTAGGTTTGCGCGATTATTGTGTTGAGTGACCGCGATCGGTTATTACAAAATAATCGTGATTACTCGACTAATCAGCTTGGATACACATTACCCAGACATAACAACAAAAGACTATCAATGACGAAAATTACAATGGTGTTTAGAAAAGTCCATTTGTAGGGCAAGAGAAAACTATTTTTGAAAATATATCACTGGAATGCCTGGCTCGATTCTCGAGCTAGGCATTCCAGTAATACATTTTCAAAATAGTTTTCTCTTGCCCTGCAAATGGACATACATTCAATAAGCAAAATATCATTTTTTCATGAACGATCGCATTAAAAAGTAATTGAAAGTTAGGTTTTGAAATATTTTATACAATAGAAATTAGTCACGATTATTCGATTATTTAATTTTTAATCATATAAATTCACGATTTAAAACATAATCGTGATTTTCGATTTAATCACGTAATCGAGCAAGCCTAAGTGTTAGAAATAACTGTGTTAGATGCCCGAAGAATCTACAGGCTAGCAGTATCCCAGACGATACAAAATTTGCAGACTATGTCTCTGAATTACATATTCAATCGGAAATAGTCTGCCAACATAGTATTTATGTTACGTGTTAGGTTTATTTTAAATATGCCGACATTAGCCTAATCGTTGACCGAGAAAATATAGAAATAGACATCAAAGTTATGAATCTGAGCCATTCGGAAGCAGATATGTCGGATTCCGTAGGATTTGGCTGATGGCCATTTTGAAATCCAAGATGGCCACCGTGAAGGCTTTGGTGAAAATTCGTTTTTGGAATTGCCGCACTACATACTTTCCAAACATATATAGTTTTACAAATCCCTAAATAATTTTTGGGGAAATACGTAGTGCACCCTGCTAGTATCGATTTTTCCTCATATCTACAAAACCAGCTTATATACAACGTATATAATAACATCTTCTCACAGTGGGCATCTGTGTTCTGGCCCACAGATGGTGGTTGTTTTAGATGGGCGGCCATTCATCAGAAGAAACCACTGTCAGTTGGTACCAAAACCCGTCAACAATTCTAGCAAATGAGTTAAACTAAGGCCGTGTTCTCACTAGAGACGTAATCAGGAATAATTCCATACTGGCGTAAGGCGTTATTCCTGATTAACTCTCTAGTGAGAGCACGGCCTAAGAAAGTACATGGCTTTAGCGACACCCTACATGTGTTCCCGGCATAGAGTGCCCGCTATGGAAGGCTATGTTAGGCTATAGATAGGCCTACGTTCGAAAGATCATAGCACCAATACCCCACCCACGCGCCACAGCTGAATGGCTCGTAATGTTGGGTAGTAATTTAGTTAATGAGCTCTCTAATAAATTCGCCCTTTTAAAATCGCTTTCATGTCGCGAGGCATAAGCGTGCAAAAATCCTGGGATGGAAAAATAAAGCTTTTGTCATGAGGAATAATAGGCGATGTTGTCATAATTGTAGGGATAAATTATGTAGAAGTTATACTGAATTTTTTGGTGAGTATGTCTCTGAGGGCAACCCTTTAACACAAATTCCTTATGATGTAAGCAATATATTGAAACTAATTTGACTGGAGCCTGTTGCTGTCAGATTGGTTTCAAATTATTCAACATCTTTCCTGCATTGTTTTCTTGATATTGAGAAACTCTGATTTCAAATGCTAACTGGTTACTATCTACATTAGCCACCACCACCGCACCCCCCCCCCCCCTCACCACCACCACACCCCACCACCGCCCGCCCCTGTTGTTACAACTGTCAGCTTATATGATTATTGTGATATTGTTAATTCTGAAAATCGACATCGCTGAAAGCTGTTGCTAACTACACCAGCACTATCTTACATCCAAACGTTTTTTCAATCTATCTAATACCAATCTTCTCTCATTCTTATTCTGCAATCCATTCTCTTGACTCTATCGCAATCAGCAGCGAAAGAGCTTAGCGTATTTAGTTAGAAATAATTACGGTAATAATATAATAATAACTAAATAATTCAACGCTTAGTGACTAATTTTGGACAGCGAGGAATACAAATGTCAAATTAACAACACGAATCGCTACACAAACAAGCGCTGTGCCGCACCAACAGATGGACGGACACGTAGGCCTAACGGATGGGCGAGTGGGCTAAAAGACCACGTACGTCGTTACTTCCAGTTTATACAGAAATGTAGATAGGTAGATGGCATTCTCTCCTACCCCCACAATCAACCAACCAACCCCTCGCCCATCCTTTTTAAATATATTTTCAACTCCGCCCACCTTTTTACGTGTGTTTAATCGGTTTGAAACTTTGAAACTTGACTTCCGATAATCTAAGTTTCAAGCTAATTATACAGGCAACCTGTTGAATATTTTGCAACTAATTTGACTGGACACTGTTGCTGCCTTATGGCAGCAACATCTCCAAGTCCAATTAGTTTCAAAATATTCAACATAATGTTGGCTTAATCCTAAATTTACCAAAGACATACAATTCATACACCTTTATGACGGACGTTTAACAAAGCTTGGCTGGTGGTGGTGGAGGGGGTGGTGTGGGGTGGGTAGGTTAGGTTGGGGAGGGTGTGTGGGTGAGGATGGGGAGGGGGGGTGTGTGTGTTGGTGGTTGGTGAAGATGGGTGGCACTCCGGTCCTATTAGCCAAAGTTTAAATGTCCACATTTATACCAGAATTCTTGGGGGAAAAAATGCTGAAATTGGATAATTATAGATGTTTGAAAATGGTGTACCTCAATGTATTGAAACGAAATAAGTCTGAAACATGTCATAATTTCAATTTTTTATTTGTCAATTTGAATTATGGAGACATGTTGTTTCGTACCTCCTGTATATAAACGATTATCATACATTTTTATCTGCTTAACCGTTTAGTACTCATATCAACCAAAAACGGCTTCTTCAGTGGTCTTGCGATATGTCCATTAAACAGGCCAATAGAAGACTGTTTTTGAAAATTTAACACTGGAATGACTGGCTCGATAACAGAGGCAGTCATTCCAGTGGTAAATTTTCAAAAGAATTCTTCTCTTGGTCAGCAAATGGACAGTTTCCATGAGAAAATTGAAAATTTGTTAAATGGTTAAAATCATAATAGCTAATTACGCTGTCTTGGGTAGCATCTGTCAGTTGACACCCTTAGATATAGGCATATATACGCCTAAGCTACATGGTGTGGTGAGGTGGGCGGGTAATGTGGGTGGTAATGGTACGGTGGAGCCGCAGAGGAATGTGGCGCGTGAAGGACTGGAGTGCGAGCGGGGTGTTTAATACAGGTATCTGTTTTGTATTAACAAATGCTTAATGCAAGGATTCATATTTTGAAATCTACTTAACAGGTTTTCATTTGATATTATCTGACCACAAAGCGGATCAACAGATAGACTTTCGAAGTGACCATCTTCATTCTGAAGGGACTTCGTCAGCAGTGTGGCAGATCTGTTAAGCTATGTATAGTGTACATTATTTTTTAAATTGTGTTTGGGAAAGCTGTTGCTCGTGTCGGTTTCAGCGTTCTCAGATTAAATACCACAGAGTTAGGTTTCCATAAATTATTGTAAACTCTGAAACTGGAAGAACACTAGGGAGTGGGTTAAACCCTTTGAATCCCGAAATTACCAGAATCTTAATTTGAAACCATACATGCAAGCTGTAGAATATTTTGAAACAAATTTGGCATGATGCTGTTTTTGCCATAGGCAGCAACAGCTCCGAGTCAAATTTATTTCAAATTATTCAACATAATGTTTAGTAAATTGAAATGTTCATTTCGAATTCCGCATTCCGCATTTAGAGTGAGTGTCTATGTGTTGCGGAGGTTTTACAACAATACCAGGCGCCACCGCATTACCAAGCGCCATCGCATTATTAAATATATCACATTTTGTACAGAATCAGAAATTCGATTTCCATACGTAGGCCAATATATAGGCTATATAATCTTGTAAACAGCGTGCGTGCGTGCGTGCCTGGAGTGAGCGCCCGGAGTGCGTGCCTGGAGTGCGTGCCTGAAGTAAGTAAGTGCGTGCGTGCGTACGTGCGTGCGTGCGTGCGTGCGTGCGTGCATGCGTGCGTTCGTGCGCGCGCGCACGTGCGTGCGTATGTTAGTTCGTTCGATCGTTCGATCGTTCGCGTTCGTTCGCTCGTTCGTTCGTTTGTTCGTTCGTTTGTTCGTTCGTTCGTGAATTCGTTAATTCATTCGTTAATTCATTCGTTGGTTCGTTCCATTTGTTTGTGCGCCGTGTGGGTTGGTGATTGTGTGCGTGCTCGTGCGTTAGTGTGTTCAGGCAGGCGGACTAGTGGGCGGACCGGTCAATTTACAGGCGGGCGGGCCGTCGGTCAGGCGGCCGGATGGGTTGGCAGGCAGGTCGGTAGGTGGGTGGATAGGTGGATGTTCAGCAGGGCCGGCGGGCAGGCCGTCGCCCGGGGGGGGGGGCGGTCGGGTTGGCAGGTGGGTTGGCAGGTGGGTTGGCTGGTGGGTGGTCAGGTGGATGGGCGATGTGTGTGTGCGCATTTGCGTGCGTGCGTGCGTGCGTGCGTGCGTGCGTGCGTGCGTGCGTGCGTGCGTGCGTGCGTGCGTGCGTGCGTGCGTGCGTGCGTGCGTGTTTGTGTTTGTGTGCGTATGCGTGTGCGTGTGCGTGTGCGTGTGCGTGTGCGTGTGCGTGTGCGTGTGCGTGTGCGTGTGCGTGTGCGTGTGTGTGGTGGGTGTATTAAACTGTGTTCATATATGTTCGGATATGTGGGTGTGTTACTGTGCATATATTCAACCTTTACATAATCAAAGAGTCATTTTATTTATTAATTTTTTTAATTACAAAAATATGTTTATATTTTCCTTTTATCCTACACTTTGGAGGGCACTCTGTTTGAAATCTCCGCCGCCCGCCTAGAGCAAGCATAAACCGGGGGTAATAAACGCGCGTAATAAAGTCGTTAGGTAAAGCAAAGCATTAGGAACGAGTTAATGCGTGACCATCAATAGCAGATTACGGCTGGAAGTTAATATCGAATATAACTTCACATACATTATAGGCCTACGAAAACGATTCATAATTGCTTTTAACTATGAGAATCACACCTATGCTACTTTAAATTTCAAACATGCATCACTCATGATAAATTAAATTTAAAATAAATTTTAAACCAGTTAGGGGAACCCCCTGGCTATTATTGCATCAGTAGGCGCGCGAGTGTGGTTCTCTAAGATGATTTTAACCGGTTAAGTAACCCCCCCCCCCCCACCTCTCCCCCCCCCACCCCACACTCCACTCCACCCCACCCACCCCACCACCCACCCCCACCCCACCACCCACCCACACGCACGCACGCACGCACTCTACGCACTCCACCCACGCACGCACGCACACACGCACGCACGCACGCAAAATAACTTACTATTTAATACATATTTTGTTTGAGTATTTTAAAACAGATCTGACTGGGAGTTGTTGCTGCAACTGGTTCATGTTAAATTATTTTCAAAACGTTCAACGGCTAAGCTTGCATTGGAAATGAGTTTCTGGGTTTAAAGGGTCAAGGCATAGGCCTGTGTTATATCTTCTGGCAACGATTAACCCTTCTAACCCGAACCACCGAATTCAAAAACACATATATTACGGTTTAATAAATATTCTGATAACTGTTTTGAAACTAATTTAACTGGGAGCTGTTGCTGCCATAGGCAGCAACAGTTCCCAGTCAAATTAGCTTCAAAATAGTCATCAGCTTACCTGTATTACAGAGTTACGTTGAAATTGACATTCTGTGAATTCATGAATCAAAGAGTTAAAGAGCCACTTGCCATTGGTGTCCACTTCCTGGTGAACCAGTCAGGTGACCGCATAGAAGAGGGTTTAAATTTCAGCACCGTTCACAGATAGTTTGCTTTCATAGTGTAAACTGTTGTATTTCCAGGACAGTTTTTAATAATATCAAACAACAATTTTCTGGACAAACAAGAGCAAGCAGAGATTGAAGACCCTAGCCCTCTTATTTTGACATATTGTAGTTTTCGGATTTTTCGGATTATTTCGGATTTTAGAAGGGGGGATTTTCTAGATATCTTCGGATCACATCCAACGTTGTGGAATCCTACGCCGTGTTCACACTCGAGACTTAACCCGGAATAACTTAAGTCTCTAGTGGAAACACAGCCCTAGTGTATCGTCACACCCTTTCTTGTGGTAAAATTTGAGCAACATCGGACCAGCAGTTTCCTAGATATCCGATCATAGATCTATCGTTTGATCCGATCCGGATCCGGTTTCTTTGATATGGATTACGTCCAAACTCTGGAAAGCCTCTTCTGGTCAAATTTGAGCCAAATCGGATACGTAGTTTTTTAGATACAGATGTGGATGGGCAGACAGACACAAAGACAAACACACGCAGAGGCAGACATGTCCAATCGCAATACCCTCTTCGCCTTACGTGTGTGTGTGTGTGGGGGAGGGGGGGGGGGGGCGGCAAACAAATCCGTACTTCAACGAGTGGCTATAAATCCAGACACATAACTTACAGCAGCAATCACGCGATTAATTGCAAATTTTCGCATCAAATCTATAAAATATATTGAAAATAATTATAGACAAGTATCTTCAAAGACGGAAATCTAACCACTCAGCTTCGTTTAGTCATAACTCGAGACAGTTAACTCGCAATATAAACCGTTGGTAAACTTTAACGATTCTAAAATTGAATTAAAAGTTGAACGAACAGCTTAAGTGAATAGTTAAAACATTTAATAAATAATTTTTGAAAGCAATTAATTTTTACGATGGACTAAGTTAATAAAGCATCCATTTGTGCTATTAAGGATTGCCGTCAAATCTCTTCAAGAACGCGTATATAATGTAGGATCAGCTGTTGACGCTTCCCGTTGGGTTCCGTTACGCCACCTGTCTGTCAGTTTGTTTGTTTGTTTGTTTGTTTGTTTGTTTTGTTTGTCGGCGTCCAATCTCGGTTAAGTTTATGTCTCGGATCGGTTCACCCCAATTGGACTAAACTTGGACACATACTTCCTTACATCAAGTGAATGGAGAAGAATGATATTTAGGACATGGGTCAAAGTTGGAGGGCACTGTGACCTTGTTAATAGCTCTACTTTCACGGTTAAATTTTTGGTTTAGCTCAACATATCGTCTTATATTTCAGGATTGGGACTAAACTTGGCTACATTCTTTCTTATATCAAGAGATTGGAGCACAATGCTATTGAGGTCATGAGGTCAAGGTTCACGGCCACTGTGACCTTGGTATTCAACTCCATTTTTATGGTTAAGTTTTTGGTTTAGCTCAACCTATTGTCTTATATCTCAGGATTGATTCACCCAATGGACCTTTCCAGTTTTAGCTATGCCCCGCCCATCTCTAGCTAAGCTCCACCCACACCTCGCTCGTGTTGCGATCGATCGATCTCTGTACACCCTGACTATCAATTTCCAAAGAACTACACAGGTAAGCTGTTAAGGCAACAACAGCACCCAGTCAAATTTGTTTCAAAATATTCATCAGCATGTTTATTAAATGGCAAAGAATTACAAAGACATACAATATATACAACGTGTCGGACTCTTTGGGATTTGATGACGGTCTATATGGAACCCTTTGTGACGTAATGATTGTGACGTCATCATACAGGTGCCGAGATTTTTATGACGTCATACGAAATCAGACGATGGATGGATAATCTGGAAAGGTGAATTGGGACTAAACTTGGGAACATGCTTCCTTATATCAAGCGAATGGAGCACAATGATAGTGAGGTCATGAGGTCAATGTTCAAGGGCACTATGAACTTGGCATAAAACAGTTTTACGTTTAAGTGTTTGGTTTATGTCGACACATCATCTTATATCAATATGGCTTCACCCTATTGGGAGTAAACTTGGACACATGTTTCCATATATCAAGGGGGTTGGAGCCCAATGATATTGAGTTCATGAGGTCAAAGTTCAACGTCACTGTGACATCTATATTTATATTTTACCGTTAGTTTTTTGGTTTATCTCAACATGGCGTCTGATATCTCGCCATGTCATCACCCTATTGCGAGTAATTTTGGGCACATGATTTACATATATCAACCAGATGAAGCACAATGATATTGAGGTCAATGGTCAAGGCCACTGTAACCCTGGTATAATATTCTATTGTTTCCTGGTAGGGTTTTGGTTTTGTTCAACATATTGATTTATATCCAAGGATTGGTTCAGCTCGTTGTGACTAAACTTGTGCACATGGTGACCTACAACAACCAGATAAAGATCATATTGAGGGCATGATGCCAAAGCTCAAGTTCATTGTGACCTTGGTATAAAACTCTATTCTCTTCGGTTAGTTTTGGTTTAGCTCAACATATTGTGTTCTATCTCAGGATTTGTTCACCCTACTTGAATTTAACGTGGCCAGTTGTTTACCTATATCAAGTGGATGAAATACAGTGATATTGAGGTAAGAGGTCAAGGTAATTGTAATATTAGTATAAAATGCGGACTTTAACAGTCTGGTTCTGTTTGACTCTCTTGGCCTTTATTTCAGAATTGGCAAAATTATGGGAACTAAGCATCGTCATATAGTTACCTCAACCAGGAGGAGCAGCACAGACATCCTGACGTTTGAGGTCAAGGTCATCGTGATCTTGATACAAAGCTAGATTTGCATTTGGAAGTGCAAAATGGCAAGATTTTCACCAATATCCCGTCAGCGTAACTCTGATGTCTTGTTATTTTATTAACCTCGCCCCATAAAATACCATGTATACGTTGTCGTGTTTCTTTCACTAGGCTTTTTTATTTGTTGGCCTACATTTTTGTATTGCTCACCCCACCATTTTTCTAGTCAAAATAATTTCAAAATATTCAACAGAATATGTTTTTATTTATTTTCACAATTTGATTTTACTGAATAAAGACATATTTTTATAATATATATTATTTTTTCAAACTAAATTTCTGTTTATTATAATGAATGACCAACAAATTCAGCGCTAGAGGCCAGATACAACGCATCCTTTATTAATTTGACATACACCGCAGCGAGCTGACAGTCGTTAGCTTGACCGGCAAAATGGCGGAGAGGTGTAATGCGTAGGTTTGTGACGGCATGTGAAAATCCTATATAGTTAAGATGTGCGGTGTATAATCTAAGGTTCTCACTAAAGCGTTAATCAGTATGGTCTTATTCCTGATTAAGTCTCTAGTGAGAACACGGCCCAACACTATGTACAATATCATGAATTCCCCAAATGGCACAAAGGCTCAAATGTACTATATCCTACCCCGGAGAAAATGGTTCCACGTCGCCAAGCTGAAACATTCACCATCATAGACACTGAGCGTAGACTGCACCCAACTACAAAAATCACGGTAAGTGCCCTCCCATCTGCAAATGATGGGGCACTGGCTCAATCTTTAGCGTACTAGCGTACTCAGTGTTTTCTAACCAGACCCGTCATGGTCACGTGGCTGAACATGCACCTAATTAATGGTAAGTATGTAATAATGAATGATTAATCAGCCAAAAATGCGTAACCTTGGAATTATATCATGAACTTGTAGTTAACTTTCGGACAGGAATAATCGTGCCATTATATTGCATTCGCTAATCAAATGGCTACTTTACTGTCAATTAAGTAACAGATAATGTATTACCTTAGTGTAAATTAACCGTATGACTGGTGGGTTTTTGCAGACGAAATATCCCAAGGGTTATATCTCTGCTAAATGTTTTGAAAACAATTTGACTGAAATTCAGTCAAATTGTTTTCAAAATATACAGTAAGTTAAGCGTTTTTGATCTTTGTAATTATCGTCTGGGGGCTTGCTACGACAAGACAACTAAGAACATTAATAATTATTTGATCGCGTGTAATGGTGCCTAATCAGTCTTTTTAGCGATTATTATTATCATTGACCTATTGACCCGCTGTTCGACCATCGTAGCGTATCGCTCTCCGTGAAGATTAAGACTGAACTTAGAAGACAAATTTACAATATAACTGTCTGACTGCTGTAAGTCACCAAACAATAATTTAAACGGGCGATAACGCTGGATCGGCTGAATATTTTGAGGTAAATCTAAAGCCCTGAAATCATATACATTATATTACCCTGATAGCTCCTGTTACTGGGCCGGTATTGATCCAATACCCGGCCAATACGGTTTACGTTGAAACTTAGATTCTGGGAATGCAGATTTCCATGTTTGAAATATAGTCCAACATGCATACAAATTAGCTAGAAATGGGCGTGGCATAGCTAGAAATAGATCCCTCCCTAAGTTGCATTAAGCAAACACTGGCCCATACAGTGTCAGTTGTCACCGAACGTTACTGCATAGCCTATAGTAAATAGACTTAATACTACGTTGCTGTACTTGGATCCTCCACTATATGTCGTAGGTTAGATTAGGGGAACCAGCTAGGAGACACTTAATGGAGGAATGAATTTAGCTATGCCCAGCCCCTCTTTAGTTAAGCTCCACCCACACTTCGCCCGTGTTGGGATCGATAGATCCGTGAACTCCCTGATTATTAATTACCAGAAAATTTTATAGGTAGGCTGTTAAATATTTTGAAACTAACTTGGCTTGGTGCTGTTGCTGCCTATGACATGTTTATTAAATAGTAAAGGCATACAATTCGTACAAAAACGCTTAATCCGTCATCAAGTAAGCATTCGTTACGAACTTAGCTACATCATTCATGAAGTAATTGATTATGACATCATTCTACACGCCACGTAGTTGATTATGACGTCATATGATTGATGGATAAACTGGAATCTTCCATTTCTAACCATTCCATGACAATTTCTAGTTTAGGTCCGTCAACATTGTTTGCATGTTGTAATCATGTTGTAATCGATATGTAACTTTAAAATCATAATGCCCAGAATCTGTATTTCAAGCTCACTATGCAGGCAAACAGTTGAATATTTGGAAACTAATTTGATTAAGGAGTGTTGTTGCCTAGTTTCAAAATATTCTACAAAATCTTTATTGAATCGTAAATTCACCGACGACATAAAAGTCATACACTTTCGTGACGAACCTTTTTACTTACTTTGGCATTGACTTGCGTCATTTTGATTATGACGTAATTTTGAGGTAACTGATTATGACGTCATATAATTGCGCGACAGATCAGTTACTTTCATTGCAACCATCCGTCTTTAAGAACCGATGTGCTCTATTGCGCATGTCTGATTAGAGGCCCGGATCTTTGTATTGTCGCTAAAGTAAGGGATGTATTTGCTAGACATACATGGATCAAAGTTTTGCCAAGCCGATGTCATCGAATCGCCGTTTAATTGTCTGTGACAAATATAACTATATTGGGTGTCGAATGATATATCAGATAATGTCTGAGGGTGCTATGTGTCTGTACAGAATCGTTTATCGCAAAAAAATGAAAGATTTGAATAAGATTTAAAGAACTTTAGAGATTTTGTCGATAGCGACAAGACCCCAAGTACAATGAGCCAGGCGGTTTAGCTTATTTATTGCTGTGTGATACACGTGGCATAATTAAATTTTCTATGACGGTCTTCGAACGAATGATCTTTCCCATTTTTGAAAACTGTCTAGCTGAGAGATGTGTCTGGCGTAGACCGTAATAACTTATACAGTGGGATTGTTTGTAAGACTGGATTCAGTTAGCCCACGAAATAGAACCATAGAATGACAATCATTTGACAATTCATCGGTAAAACGCTTTAATAAATAGTGTTAAATAGGTTTAAAGATTTTGTTTATATTATCCATAGAGCTTTCAACAATAGAGTGGGCCGCTAACGACAAGATGAAGGCTATCGGGTAATGATGTACGGTGTGTAATTTGCCTGTTCGATGCCTTTAGAAGGAAGCTCTTGAAAACCGATATTATAATTTAACTAAATAGATAATAAGATATACTAAGAGAACCGCGACTGTTTATTCTCCACCATCTCACCCACCATACACAAACATACACCGATTCATTTGTACACACGTTTGTAGAACACCATATAATTTTTCACAGTAAAATTACCCGGAGCGTTGAATAGTGGTTTAACTATTTCTGATGGTTTTAAAAATGAAAGATAAACAGTAATATTTCATGTTTGGTGTTAAATTAAGATGAGATCTTATCGAATGTATATAGAGATGTGCCTATAGGTCAGTAGAAGGTTAACGCATCGTTAGTTACGTTAAGGGACTAATTATCATCTGTGTAAAATGGAGGAATCCTACCCGTCGCTCAACTATCTGACGTCATAATCAATCACGTGCCTAGTTATCGTACGTCACAATCATAATGACGTAGAACTCCGTCATGAAAATATGAAAATCGATAAGTACGCCATGAACTAGGCCCCTATGCAAATTGTACGTCTTGGATTAAGTTACAATTTAATGAACATTATGTTGAATATTTTGAAATGAATTTGACTGGGATCTGTTGCTGCCATAGGCAGCAATAGGCCTCAGTCAAATTAGTTTCAAAATATCCAAGAGCTGACATGTAGAATTGCGTACAAATTATGGATTATGGTAATTCAGGATTTGCATCATACTTAAAAAAGTGGGCGGAACTTAGAAATATAACCCTCTATTGAAATAACGATTGACGTGCGGGGTGGTGGGTGGTGAAAGATTCGGTACATATTCACGGCTCATACGACATAATAAAACAGTCTATGGTTTCACGTGACTAATACGACCAGATTAAACGAAATATGGTCACTAAAGACAGGTAGCCACTTAATACAAGTCAGGGGTCACGTGTAAGGCAGGTATCTGATCTGTCACTCTAGTATATGACGTCATGATAGAATGCGTCACAAGTTAGTTGACGTCACAATCAAAATCAGGCAGCTCTGTCGCGAAAACCGGAATGTCCGTCAAGAATGTGTCGGCCTTACGAATTATTTGTCTTTCATTAACTTACAATCGAATAAACATTCTGTTGAATATTATAAACCGGCCCGCTCGCCCACACACGCGCACCAACCTGCCCAGCTGCCCGTTAGCTCAACCTCCCCCCCCCCACCCCCGCCTCCCAATCCCACACCACTCCCCCACCCATACCACACCACACAACACACGCCCCTAAACACGCATACGCACCCGCTCGCCCGCCCGCCTGTCCGCCCCCCCCCCCCCAGCCCGCCTTCCCGCAACGCACGGACGCACGCACGCACGCACACACGAGCGGGAGGGATGGTGTTCGGCAATTATGCATTCATTTTAAAGTCGATCGTGTGAACTTCTCGTTTTATTCAAACCGCACTGCCTCGCTTTTATGAATATATTCCCGAATTTGTTTGAAAATGAATATATTTTGGCGTGTTTTCCTGTTTTCAACATTTACACAAGTTTTGGTTCAATCAACCGTTACAAATTATCTACATATCCCTGAAGAAGTAGAAGGATTATGGTCTTAAACTCCGTGTGTGGGGCCAATTGACGGCCACGTATGCATACATAATAATAATATAATAAATGACTTGATAGAAAGTTGAATATATATATATATATATATATATATATATATATATATATATATATATATATATATATATATATATATATATATATATATATATATATATATATATATATATATATATATATATATATATATATATATATATATATATATATATATATATATATATATATATATATATATATATATATATATATTAGACATTTACAAAATTTATACAAAAACTGTATATTTTTACATTTTTGTGAGGATTTTGCTTTCGGCTTCTTTAGCCGTCAATAGTGACACATCATCGTTTAAGCGCTTTGTCCGTCAAGTTATGGATTATAAATATGAATATTACTAACCCTTTTTACTCGAAATACAAAATTCATAAACTCGTTTACACTTTAATAAATATGGTGTTGAATATTTTGAGACTAATTTGGCTGGGAGATGTTGCTGCTTATGGCAAATTCGTTTCAAAATATTCAACAGCCTACCTGAATAGTTACATTGAAATTTGGGATTCTGGGATTCCAAAGTTCGAAGGGTTAATTGTCTATATACCCCACTGTATATTAGCATTCACTTTGTGCAAGACCCCTATGACAAATACACCGATATCTCATCGCATTAGCAACGAATTAATAACTACTGAATAATTTGTTATACAGTTTCATATGATTACTGGTGATTATTTTGTTAACGATTTTGCTGCAAGCTGTTGCTTTCAGTTGTACAATTACAGCAGAATTGTTTTCAAAATGTACACCAACATTGACTTTCTAACACTTAACCATTTGATTTTGTCATTAGCCTGACAAGAGTTACACTTTTCAATCCACAAATTAACCAACAAAACTGTCTCAGGGAAGTTTAACTTGTTGAATATTTTGAGAATTATTGGATTGAAAGTCTTTTCTGCCAACTTCAACGTTGACTTTAAGTAAATTTTTTTGAAGAATGACCGCCTATAGGCCTATACATTGAAGGAGAAACGGCTGAAATGGGTTTGTTGGTTTATGTATTTTATTTGATCTATGCATTTATTTATGTATTAGGCCTATAATGTAATTTTTTCTTATTTAAAATTTTAAGTGAACATATATATATATATATATATATATATATGTGCTTAGCGAGAAGACATCGGTACCTTATAATGGCCATATGTCAATAATTAGAAGTAATCTATTATACGAATTCAAATATAGGTATACAATAGCATAAGCCGATATAGCACGAGGAATGGATAGAAACTGTAGGCGCGTACATGTTTATTTTGTAACAAGCTCCAGATAAGATAAATAGTCTCAAGCAATCCCTTACAAAGGTAATATGTTTCCCTGATAACCCAGAAGTCTAGGAGAGCTAGCACAGATTTTGACAGAACCCTAAAAAATTTGCACCAAAGTAATTTTTTCAAAACTCCCCAAAGATCACCACGGTGGCAGCTTCAAATTAGTTTCAAGATGGCATCCAAGATGACCGCCATTTGGCTTAAACATAATTCTTTTTTTTGTCTGAGAGGGAGCGCGATAAGACAGATCTAAACGACGTCTCCCATACAACTATATGACGGAGTAATTGTACCATGGTGGAACAAGAGTGAATACATACAACTATATGACAGAGTAATTGTACCATGGTGGAACAAGAGTGAATACATACAACTATATGACAGAGTAATTGTACCATGGTGGAACAAGAGTGAATACATACAACTATATGACAGAGTAATTGTACCATGGTGGAACAAGAGTGAATACATACAACTATATGACAGAGTAATTGTACCATGGTGGAACAAGAGTGAATACATACAACTATATTACAGAGTAATTGTACCATGGTGGAACAAGAGTGAATACATACAACTATATGACAGAGTAATTGTACCATGGTGGAACAAGAGTGAATACATACAACTATATTACGGAGTAATTGTACCATGGTGTAACAAGAGTGAATACATACAACTATATGACAGAGTAATTGTACCATGGTGGAACAAGAGTGAATACATACAACTATATGACAGAGTAATTGTACCATGGTGGAACAAGAGTGAATACATACAACTATATTACAGAGTAATTGTACCATGGTGGAACAAGAGTGAATACATACAACTATATGACAGAGTAATTGTACCATGGTGGAACAAGAGTGAATACATACAACTATATGACAGAGTAATTGTACCATGGTGGAACAAGAGTGAATACATACAACTATATTACAGAGTAATTGTACCATGGTGGAACAAGAGTGAATACATACAACTATATGACAGAGTAATTGTACCATGGTGGAACAAGAGTGAATACATACAACTATATGACAGAGTAATTGTACCATGGTGGAACAAGAGTGAATACATACAACTATATGACAGAGTAATTGTACCATGGTGGAACAAGAGTGAATACATACAACTATATTACGGAGTAATTGTACCATGGTGGAACAAGAGTGAATACATACAACTATATTACGGAGTAATTGTACCATGGTGGAACAAGAGTGAATACATACAACTATATTACGGAGTAATTGTACCATGGTGGAACAAGAGTGAATACATACAACTATATGACAGAGTAATTGTACCATGGTGGAACAAGAGTGAATACATACAACTATATTACTGAGTAATTGTACCATGGTGGAACAAGAGTGAATACATACAACTATATTACGGAGTAATTGTACCATGGTGGAACAAGAGTGAATACATACAACTATATGACAGAGTAATTGTACCATGGTGGAACAAGAGTGAATACATACAACTATATGACAGAGTAATTGTACCATGGTGGAACAAGAGTGAATACATACAACTATATGACAGAGTAATTGTACCATGGTGTAACAAGAGTGAATACATACAACTATATTACGGAGTAATTGTACCATGGTGGAACAAGAGTGAATACATACAACTATATGACAGAGTAATTGTACCATGGTGGAACAAGAGTGAATACATACAACTATATTACGGAGTAATTGTACCATGGTGGAACAAGAGTGAATACATACAACTATATGACAGAGTAATTGTACCATGGTGGAACAAGAGTGAATACATACAACTATATGACAGAGTAATTGTACCATGGTGGAACAAGAGTGAATACATACAACTATATTACGGAGTAATTGTACCATGGTGGAACAAGAGTGAATACATACAACTATATGACAGAGTAATTGTACCATGGTGGAACAAGAGTGAATACATACAACTATATGACAGAGTAATTGTACCATGGTGGAACAAGAGTGAATACATACAACTATATGACAGAGTAATTGTACCATGGTGTAACAAGAGTGAATACATACAACTATATTACGGAGTAATTGTACCATGGTGGAACAAGAGTGAATACATACAACTATATGACAGAGTAATTGTACCATGGTGGAACAAGAGTGAATACATACAACTATATGACAGAGTAATTGTACCATGGTGGAACAAGAGTGAATACATACAACTATATGACAGAGTAATTGTACCATGGTGTAACAAGAGTGAATACATACAACTATATTACGGAGTAATTGTACCATGGTGGAACAAGAGTGAATACATACAACTATATGACAGAGTAATTGTACCATGGTGGAACAAGAGTGAATACATACAACTATATGACGGAGTAATTGTACCATGGTGGAACAAGAGTGAATACATACAACTATATGACGGAGTAATTGTACCATGGTGGAACAAGAGTGAATACATACAACTATATTACTGAGTAATTGTACCATGGTGGAACAAGAGTGAATACATACAACTATATGACGGAGTAATTGTACCATGGTGGAACAAGAGTGAATACATACAACTATATTACTGAGTAATTGTACCATGGTGGAACAAGAGTGAATACATACAACTATATGACGGAGTAATTGTACCATGGTGGAACAAGAGTGAATACATACAACTATATTACGGAGTAATTGTACCATGGTGGAACAAGAGTGAATACATACAACTATATTACGGAGTAATTGTACCATGGTGGAACAAGAGTGAATACATACAACTATATGACAGAGTAATAGACCTTTCCCGTTTAGCTATGCCCCGCCCATCAGTAGCTAAGCTCCACCACACCTCGCTCGCGTTGGGATCGATCGATCCCTGGACTCTCTGACTATCAATCTCCAGAAAACTATACAGGTAAGCATTTATCTAGTGGGAACGCGGTCATAGAATCATACATAGGGGAGCTTGAGGCAATGTGAATCAAGGGTCACAGCGAATCGCAATCAATTCGGGCTATTTCCTCATACCATTTTATTCTTAGACTTGCTGTTTCTCAATTCTTTCATAGTGAAATATCTGTATTGTGTTTCCTTTCTAATCTAATCTCATCAGCAGTTATGGCGTCAGTTCTGCTAGATAGACCTGTTTGGATGTTGTTGACTTACATTCTTTGTGTCATCTATACCAAGCACTTGTGCAAAAATGATCTTGACACTAGTGTAGAAAAAGAAGTTTGATTGCAACAGATTACCAGTATTTTTCCGCAGTTATTCACAACAGAATGCTTGAAAATAAGATTATCAAAATTGTATACCTAGATGCAATGAAACTAAATAAATCTTAACATATGATGATTTCATTACGTGTAAATTAACACGATTTTTTTAAGTTGTGAACTTGCATTAGAGATACGAGTCCCTAATTCAACTTTACAACTAAAAAATTAGATTAACTTCTACGGAATGAAATCATCATATGTTAATATATATTTTGGTTCATTGCAATGAGATACACAATTTAAGCCACTAAATGTATAGTTTTAACAATTTTACTTTCAAGCATTTTGGTGTGAATGTGCACCTTTAATGGAAGATTAAGTCAATAAAAGTGGTGAAGGAAAACTTAAGGTTCATTTCATGGAACAAGTATCTATCACACGGGTGTCTTCTGCATCCTGGGCGGACGGGTAATTGGAATCGGCACTTGCATTGCGTCAGCAAAATGATACCTCGCTTTCACCAGCTTACCATCTCACGTATGCTAAATCGACACGGCTCTATGTATCAGGAGATGAAATCACTGGAACCGACAATGACACAAGCTGCATATAAATTATTTACCGTCGTGGAATACTTCATAATGCGTATAGTACTCATTATGCTTGAGCGATTACGTGATTAAATAAGGGACCACGATTTTTTCTTTAAATTGTGAATTTATATGAGTAAAAATTAAATAATCGTATAATTGTGAATAATTCCTACTGCTTAAACTATTTCAAAACCTATGTTATAATTACTCTTCGGTGCGACCAGACAAGAAAACTGACATTTTGATCAGGGAATGGCCATTTCCAAGTCAAGAGAAGACTATTTTTTAATGTATTACTGGAATGACTGGCTCGAGCATCGAGCCAAGCATTCCAGTGATACATTTTCAAAAATAGTTTTCTCTTTGGCCTGGAAATGGACACTTCTAGGCATATTTGTAGCTTTCGCCATTGATATGGTATTATTGAACACATATTGTCTGGATAATTTGAACCGATGCTGATTAATCGAGTAATCACGCTTATTTTAAAATAATTGACCGTGATCATTTAATGCAATTATCGCACAAGCCTAGTACTGATCATTGCTGGTGTGAGATATTGCTTCCAGTAAATAGTTCTGGAGGGATGGCACATGGGCGTGGGATCACAGAAAGTTCGCTAACAAAGTGGGTCCACACTGCACGTCTACCTTTCTGAGATGAGCATGAAAGGTTCCCATGACCTGATGCCCGTGCAATTCCAGCAGATCAACATAAGTATGTATGTGCCAGTAACGAAGAACGTGACCATAAAGACCATGATACATTCGCTCATTGCTATGCTCCGCCCATCTCTAGCTAAGCGCCACACACACTTCGCCCGTGTTTCGATCGATCGATCCCTGAACTCTCTGACTATCAATTTCCAGAAAACTATGCCCGTAAACTGTTGAATATTTTGAAACAATTTTAACCTTGGTGCTGTTGCCTAGTCAAATTAGTTTCAAAATATTCAACAGTATGTATATTAAATAGTAAAGACATACAATTCTTACAACAATGATTAGTCTGTCATCAATTATGCTTTCGTGCTGAACTTATCTACGTCATTCATGACCTAATCGATTATGACGTCATCCTACATGCCACGTGGTTGATTATGGCGTAATTGGTGGATAAACTATAATCGTCCACCCTGTAGCACCAGATAGGCTTCATCGAATGACGACTTGTCTCGATAGGACCGGTTGTGGTAGACTGTGTGATTCTTGGACGTTGGCGCTCGAATGTACATCTATGTGTAGCGACAAACGTATACCAACATTCCTCAGATTTCGCCTGAACCGACAGAAGAGAATAATTTATAATATTTTGTTAGATATTGGTTAAATAGTTTACCATTCCGTCTACTACTTCAAATTAAAATATGTATTCCATGAAGTTACAAAACAAATATGAACGAACACAATCAACCATGGCAAAGACTTTTGTAAGCATGATTTATTGAGATTTCCTTTGATTAAATATTAGTATTTTGTTGATTAATAATTTCAGTAGTAAAATCTAATTGACTAAAGGTTAAGGCTATAATGAATCAAATCTGCCAGCTACAAAATTGTTGGATATTTTGAAACTAATTTGAGGACAGTCCTACCACCCAATCAGCTTTCAAATATGTGCCAGAACACAGACATGTACAAAGTATAAAGGTATAAACATTACCACATATACAGTGTATATTGCCAACGTTAGAATTTGATGGAGCAAGAATTGAGCAAAGCTTTCATGTTTCCAGGATACCGTGTAAAAAATTCCTGGGCACATATAGCATAGAATATTCCATTATAACGTTTCCCTCTGTCTAAACTTATAGTATTTTGAAATGAGCTTGGTGTTATTGCATTTGATTGAATTATCAGATAGCGAAATTTATAAGAATATAACCATCAATTCCTGTAGACCAGTGATTACCCATATCCCGATCTCCCCTATATTTCATACGATTTTGAATATTTGCGAGACAATAAATAAAATCTGTTCTTGGCGCCTTCATAATGTCATAAAACACAGAATCTGTTGCCTTTACTTGATTTTAGTATATTTTAATCGTCGGATATCGAAAAATCAAGCAACTGTCAATGAATGGCAGCCAAATTGGACGCCATCTTGAATTTTGAAGATGCCACCAGGGGAATTCTTGAGCAGTTTTGATATATTTTTTCAATAATATTCTGGACCTCTCCTGGGTAAATTACCTTGCATTATTGGAATATCAAGGAAAATAATTAGAGAAACAGAACCATTTTTTGTTTTATCTTATAGCGGTACTAATCTCATTTCAAATGTTGTATTGCACCGAGAGATTATGTTTTATATATTCCATACCATGCGTATACTGTCACATTCCCTTATCTGTATCACAATTATCTGCCTTGTAATATCACGTAAATGTTGAACAGTGATCGCTGCTATTTTGTCTCATCAAGCGATAGTGTATGCGGCCATGTAAGTGCCAATGCATTACATTCTTTAATATGTAATACTCATCCCGATGAATATTTTGAAAGTAATTTGACTGAAATTAGTTTCAAAATATGCAACAGCTTACCTGTATGATTGCTTTTGTACCATATTGCCGAACTATAGCTGGCACCTCTATGACTTAGCCTACATACCTAGGCAGACACGCTAGGTTTTTTCTGATTGGTTGAAAAATAAATCATGACAGCCATAATAGGCTGTAGAAATGTATCCACAGTTAGCTACTAAAGCCTTAATATCTCTCTTACATGAATGGTTAATATAGGATAGGGTGATATTTCCTTTAACAAGAGAGTTTCAGAAGATTGAGATGTAAAGTTTTGTGTTGATTTGTTATGTTTCCTTAACAGTATTTGCAGGTATGTTGCCCGTCGTAATGCTGAAGGATTTCCAAAGAACATATCAAGACAATACATATTTGTTTAGAAAACTCATGTCTGTTGTCTCATTCCACAGTGTATTCGCAGCCAATGTATGCAAAGGTGTGTTCCAATAAGAGCGTGAAATAGCGGAATGAACCAACAAACAATAAAATGGTTGCTTTTTCTTTTACAGTTAAGTCTTAACACCAGTCTTTGTATTTTTCTTCAGGTAAATTCAAAATGAAGCCAACATTTAGCAAGATAAATATGCCGATTACAGACTGATTCATCAACAGGTAAATGAAAAGTGGTTAAATATTTTGAAACTAATTTGACTGGGTGCTGTTGTTTCCTATGGCAGAAACAGCGCCCAGTCAAAGATAATATTGTTAATATAGTATACTTTTAGAGGTTTAAAATGAGTATCTCCAGGTAATGAAGCGAAATAAACTTAGTAGTAGTAGTAGTAGTAGTAGTAGTAGTAGTAGTAGTAGTAGTAGTAGTAGTAGTAGTAGAAGTAGTAGTGGTAGTAGTAGTAGTAGTAGTAGTAGTAGTAGTAGTAGTAGTAGTAGTAGTAGTAGTAGTAGTAGTAGTAGTAGTAGTAGTAGCAGCAGCAGCAGTAGTAATAGTAGTAGTAGCAGCACTAGGAGCAGTAGCAGTAGGAGTAGCAGTTGTCGTCGTCGTCGTTGTCGTCGTCTTTAAAATTGTAAACATTTAAAGGCTTAAGTTGTATAACCTCAATGTAATGAAATAAATCTTAACATATTTATGATGAATTCGTTCTGTATAAATTAATATATATCTTAGCTGTTGCAATTCCTGCCTATGTAGGGCATATCTCGAATTCAAATGCAGAAAAAATTGTATTAATTTATATAGAATGAATTCATCATAATTATGTCAAGATTTATTTCATTACATTGATGCTACTGCTACTGCTGCTACTGCTACTGCTACTGCTACTGCTACTACTACTACTACTACTACTACTACAACTACTACTACTGCTACTGCTACTGCTACTGCTACTACTACTACTGCTACTGCTACTGCTACTGCTACTGCTACTACTACTACTACAACTACTACTACTGCTACTGCTACTGCTGCTACTGCTACTGCTACTGCTACTGCTACTGCTACTGCTACTGCTACTACTACTACTACTACTACTACTACTACTACTACTACTGCTACTGCTGCTGCTGCTACTGCTACTGCTACTGCTACTACTACCACCACTATTACTACTACTACTACTGCTGCTACTGCTGCTGCTGCTGCTGCTGCTGCTGCTGCTGCTACTACTACTACTACTACTACTACTACTACTACTACTACTACCACTACTACCAATACTACTACTACTACTACTACTGCCACTGCTGCTGCTACTGCTACTGCTACTGCTACTGCTACTGCTACTGCTACTGCTACTGCTACTGCTACTACTACTACTACTACTGCTACTGCTGCTGTCACTGTCACTGCTCAATTTTGGTCTTACATTTGTCCCAACACCAAAACCTAAAACAGGTTTGGATGCTCTTTTAGATAATGGCTGTATGGAAACATCTGAATTTAGTCACCGTATTAAGTTAGCAGACTTCTTTCGTAACTCTAATAGTAACATTCCACCATTCATTGAAAAAACTGGCTGGGCACCAAACGTAAAAATCCTGGACCCAGCGATCGGTGAAAGCATAGAACTCTTTTCAGAACGTGTTAAAAATTCTAAATTCCCTAATGATCAACCAAATTTACCCTATGAGGAACGCCAGGCCTTAATTGAATTGTCTAAAAACAGCGAAATTGTCATCAAACCTGCAGATAAAGGGTCAGCGACTGTAATAATGCTTAAAGATAACTATAAACGTGAAGCACAACGACAACTTAGTAACCCAAAGCATTACCAGAAACTAAGCAAACCACTTTGGCAAAATAATTGCAGCAAATTTAATGAGATTCTTCAAAAATTGCTCGATAGCAAGAAGATCACCGAAAAGCAACATAAGTATCTCTTTGCTAAACTTGAGTCAAAACCACGGACTTTCTATCTTTTGCCAAAAATTCATAAACCCATAGATTCGTGGTTGGACTCAATGTCACCGCCCGGGCGACCTATAATCTCTGATTGTGGCTCAGAATCCTACAGAATCAGTGAATACATCGATTACCATCTACAGCCAATAGCAAATAGACACCCCAGCTTCTTGAAAAACACAGAAGACTTCTTATCACAGGTCTCTGAGACCTGGATACCTCCAAATTCATTCTTGGTCACGCTTGACATCGATGCTATGTATACAAACATTGACATCGAGAAGGGTATAAATTCTATCCGTAGAGCATTCGTGAACTACCCAGACACCAACAGGCCAGACAGAGAAGTAATAGCTCTATTAGAGCTGAGTCTGAAAGGCAATGATTTTGAATTCGATGGCGAAATTTACCAACAAATTTGCGGCTGTGCGATGGGCAAGCGCTTTAGCCCATGTTTTGCCAATATTTACGTAGCAGAGTGGGAGGAGGAAGCGTTAGAAAAGTGTCCAAAACATCCCCTCATTTATCGCAGGTACCTTGATGACATTTTCATGATTTGGCAACACACAAAGGCAGAGTTTGATGAATTTTTCGAAATTCTGAACAATCACGATCCGAATATCAAATTAAAAGCAACCATTGACGAGATGTCCGTAGATTTCCTGGATGTAACTGTATATAAAGGTCTAAAGTATGAAACAACTGGCTACTTAGACTACAAAGTGTATTTCAAACCAACCGATTCGCATCAGCTATTGCACAAAAAATCTTTCCATCCACCACATACTTTTAAAGGAATAGTTAAATCACAAATAATCCGTTTTCACAGGAATTCTAGTGATAGAAAAAATTTTGAAGAAGCGTGCACTACCCTATTCAAAGCCCTCAAACCACGAGGTTACTCCTCACGATTCTTGCGCAAAATCAAATCTGAAACATTAGACGGCTTGGAATCCATTCCAGATAATGCCTCAAATCGTCGGCCTACCAAAATTTCTCACAATCGTCCTATTATAGGTGTAGGCGAATCTCGCAAATGCGGAAAGAAAAGGTGCAAGTTAGATGAATTTCTCCCAAACCAGAATACTTTCACGAGCTTTCAGAACAAAAGCAAGTTCCAACTTCAGTCTAATCTAGATTGTGACTCTGAAAATGTTATTTATCTAATTTCATGCAAATTGTGCCAAAAACAGTATGTCGGCGAAACCAAATGTCCATTAAGATGGCGGGCAACTCGACACCTCTCAGATATTAGGCTAGAGGAAGACACACATGTTTCCGAACATTTTAATCTTCCTGACCATTTAGTCCTTCGTGACTTTGAAATTATGCCGATTGAACAGCCACCCCTTTCAGATACGGCAGAAGAAACTGATAAACAAAGAAAACTTCGAGAATCGTTTTGGATTAAAGAACTCGAAACACAGTGGCCAAGGGGAATAAACTCGGACCCAGGCTTATCTGATCAACGTGACAAAATTCCATTCATTCTGACCTATAATCGGAAAAACGTTGAAATTTCCAAAATTTTGAAAGGTGAGTATCAAAACCTACAGGAGAAACTGAAACAACCCTTTAACAAGCGACCAGTAATTGCGTTCAAGAAAAATCCGAATCTACGTGACATCTTGGTAAAAGCAAAACTCAAATAGCTATCCATAATATCCATCTCAATCATTCAACATTAACCCTTGCATGATGGTCAGCCAAAAACGGTCAATTTAGTGATCTTGGGCAATGTCCATTTGCCGGCGGGGATTGGAGTATTTTTGAAAATTTACCACTGTAATGACTGGCTCGGGAACCGAGACAGTCGTTCCAGTGGTGTATTCTCGGGAATGACCTTGTCTGTGCCTGCAAATGTACATTAAATAAGTAAGCGCATATTTGGATTTTACTGAACAAATTTAACCAGTAAAGGGTTAACATTAATGCCATATGGCTTTCCTCAAACAAAATGACAAATCTCAGGCAGTAGGATAAACCAAAATATCTTAAATTTTTGAATTTTTTCAATTATTGAGGATTCTGAGCCAGTGCGTTGACAATATTGACTACATACTTGCGAGTGCCAGTTCTGTTATTTTACTGCCTTGTAAAAACATAACTTATATATCCGTCGACACCGTCAGGCAGTCTGTCGGTCTTTCAGTGGAGAGACTTATATACCAAATTCTACAATCATTCCCGGATTCACTCTCCTGCTTCTCCACTCATTCACTGGTCCACCCGCCTAACCATCCATCAGCTCCTGTCAATCCACCCATGCATTCACTGGTCTGGCTGTCACATGGTCCACTTGTCCGTCAGTCCGTTTGCCCATCCCTCCCGCTACTCTGCCGTCCCACTGCCCGTCTGTCCATCTCGAACTCCCACTCCTGCACCTTCTCCAGCCGATCCCCGCTCTATCCTTCTCTCCTACCCATCCATCATCCGGCCTCTCATCCATCCATGGAGGTGGGGCGGGGTGCGTGTGTGTGTAATGTGAATGGTGTGTGCGTGCGTGCGTACATGCGTGCGTGCGTGTATACATGTACCTACGTGTGTACATGTGTGTACGTGCGTACATGCGTGCGTGTGTAAATGTGGGTACGTGCATGCGTGTATGTGTGTGTGTGTGTGTGTGTGTGTGTGAGCGTGCGTGCGTGCGTGTGGGTGGATGGGTGGATGGATGGTACTCCCCATCTATCCAGCCATGCCCACTCTGTTCTTCCTTCCTTCCCATCCCTCATTCCATCTCCACATCGGGATGGATGGATGGATCTTTCCCATCCCTCCTTCCCTCCCTTCCATGGATGGATGGATGAATGGATGGATGAATGGATGGATGAATGGATGGATGGTTTGATGTATGGGTGGGTGGATGGTGGGATGGATGGATGGATCCTGCCCATCAATCATCCCCAATCCCCTTCCTTCCATGGGTGTGTGGGATGGATGGATGGACGGTTGGTTGGATGGATGGATGGATGGATGGATGGGTGGATGGATGGATGGATGGATGGATGGATGGATGGATGGATGGATGGATGGATGGATGGATGGATGGATGGATAGTCCTCCCCGTCTATCCAGCCATGCCCACTCCATTCTTCCTTCCTTCCCATCCCTCATTCCATCTCCACATCGGGATGGATGGATGGATGGATCTTTCCCATCCCTTCTTCCCTCCCTTCCATGGATGGATGGATGAATGGATGGATGAATGGATGGATGGTTTGATGTATGGGTGGGTGGATGGTGGGATGGATGGATGGATCCTGCCCATCAATCATCCCCAATCCCCTTCCTTCCATGGGTGTGTGGGATGGATGGATGGATGGATGGTTGGTTGGTTGGTTGGATGGATGGATGGATGGTTGGATGGTTGGATGGTTGGATGGTTGGATGGTTGGATGGTTGGATGGTTGGTTGGTTGGTTGGATGGATGGATGGATGGATCCTTCCTCCCTCTCTCTGACTAGGCTCTATCCTTCCTTTATGCCCGTCCCCATCCCACCTCCCCATCCTTCCCGCCTCCCCATCCTTCCATGGATGGATGGGGGCGTGGGATGGATGGATGGTTGGATGTCTGGATGGATGGATGGTTGGATGGATGGATCTGTCCATCTGCCTTGCCAGCCATCCGGCTCTCTGTGTGTCCGTCCAGCCACTCACTCACATAAAATTAAGGGAGCTGAATACTACTTTCTTTCTACATGTATGAACAAAGTTTAAATATTAACACTGCAGTGGCCTTTCCGGTGTGGTGAACAAAATTCTATAAAATGACAAAATATGTCCTCCAAACTTGATTAATTTTTTCGGCATCAAATGATCAAAAGGAATCAAAAGGCAAAATTGAGTGTCCCAACAAAAGCATATAACACCTTTGAATGATCGGTTCATGATCTCGTGAAGGAAACACTACTCACTTATCAATCCAATTCGGAAGAGTAAAATTTCACTAATCTGTGTGGAGTGAAACCAGTCCACTAATCATTGGCTTTATTAATGATGTTTGTGATAAACCCGAATCAAAGGAAATTCAAACCTTGCACAAAGTTCAATTGTTCAAATTAAACCATAGAGTAGTTTTTCAAAGGAGATTGAGTAATTCAGTAAACGTATATAAAGCTGTCTATACTGAAGGACTGACAGATTTGTCATACAGGCTACTGATGAAGCACATCCATGTGAAATGCATTTAGCCAATTGACGGTGTCCATAATTACTGTGAGTAACTTATAATATTGCGTATTGTATTGTTGTATTGTTAACCCTTGCATATTACATGTTAATTCTATAATTTATCTTTCAGGTGTAAGTAATATATTGGTTCAATTTGTAGTTGATGTGAATGAATTTGTGTGCTTGAATTTGAGTTTGCCTGATCGAATCGTTCTTACCTGCTCAACTGCCTGTCTGATTGCTAGTTAGATTGAACGATTGTCTGTCTGAATGGCTATTGCGAGGAAGAATGGTCGTAGGAAGATTGGAGATGGTAAAGGGGGTTCATCTGCGCATGCGCGCCTGGTAAAGCTGTATTACCAAATAATTCAGTGCTTCCACCATATTGCTACGCTACGTAGGCATTTAGATGCCGAAACTCTCCCTGATGGGCTTAGCAGGAAGGTGGAAGAGCTGAATGGATTTTGTAAGCCAGCTATACCAAATGATGACATCTACTTTGCCATCTGGAATGTGAATTTTGAGTGGGCAAAATCTACCATTAAGGCCATGTTAAATCACTATAATGAACAACTTGGTAGTATTAGAACTGAAGTAGTCCTCACACAGGCAATGCCACATTTAGACCTAGGTCGTGCTAAATCCAATGCTATACGCTGGGCAAAAAACAATTATAATAGAAAGCTCGACATTAATGCGATTAGTTCTTTTTACGATTTTGTGCGACCGATAGATCCATCTCAGCAACCAATTCAAAATCTCGCACAAGCCACGCCTCTGGTCATGATACCAACTGTGGCCCCACAATCACAAATGAAAAAACGCCTCAGATCACCTGAAACTTCGCCGCCAGTCACAAAACGAGTAGACAATAAAACCTCTCCATTGCTACCATTAGATTCTGGCCCTAGAGATATGCTATTTGAAGCATCATTAATCCCACTACCTGACTCTCCACTAGGCAATCTAAATGACCCAAACGAATATCCGCCCTTGCCACAGAGGGAAAGGGTTAATGGTAGCAAATCTGGTCCACGGACTGGCGCTTCTCAGAAATCCCCCAAGAGCAGTCAACCATCGGGTCTCAAGACCCCATCCCCAACAGGGAAACTGCCACAGCCCAGCTTCTCTCCAACTCCAGGTCCAAGTAATGCACCGGAGGTGCGTCCTATTAAATTTGCAAATAGACCCCAACAACCCACCATGTTGGAGAGAAACATTTTTTGGAAATTTCGTCATGAAATCGAAAACAAAATTGACTGGCGACTACCTGTTCTCACGAACAAAGTACTCATCTTTGGAGCTTCGAACCTGAGTCGCATTAATGTTGAGCCCCACCCTGAAACGCAAGTTGCCTGCTACCCAGGAGCTAAATTGTGTCATGCTAGAGGACTAATTCAAAAGTACACTGGATCATTTAAACCAGAGAAAATAGTGATCAACATTGGCATTAATGATATGAATGAACCCATCTCTAGTTCAAAACATAGATTAATGCTGCTTCTCAGTGCGATTAAGTCCAAATTCCCAAAGACTGCGATTTACTTCGCAAAACTTAACTATTCAAGTCGGTTGACAGCTCAGCAGAAGTTGGCGATTCAGTCCATCAATTCGACGGCTGAATCATCAAAATCTGTGACTGTCATTCCTGCACTTAGACTCTCCGAATTTAATGTTGTTAGGGATAACATTCATTGGACTGAGAAGACAGCTAACTCGATGTATTCTGCCTGGCTTAAATTCCTAAATTTAAACTAGACAAGGGCCAGGGTAACATCCGCCCGGAAACAGGACTGGGCAGTAATATTGTCAATTTAACTGGCTCCCCATTATGTGAAGCAGAGCAGTCACTGCTCAATTTTGGTCTTACATTTGTCCCAACACCAAAACCTAAAACAGGTTTGGATGCTCTTTTAGATAATGGCTGTATGGAAACATCTGAATTTAGTCACCGTATTAAGTTAGCAGACTTCTTTCGTAACTCTAATAGTAACATTCCACCATTCATTGAAAAAACTGGCTGGGCACCAAACGTAAAAATCCTGGACCCAGCGATCGGTGAAAGCATAGAACTCTTTTCAGAACGTGTTAAAAATTCTAAATTCCCTAATGATCAACCAAATTTACCCTATGAGGAACGCCAGGCCTTAATTGAATTGTCTAAAAACAGCGAAATTGTCATCAAACCTGCAGATAAAGGGTCAGCGACTGTAATAATGCTTAAAGATAACTATAAACGTGAAGCACAACGACAACTTAGTAACCCAAAGCATTACCAGAAACTAAGCAAACCACTTTGGCAAAATAATTGCAGCAAATTTAATGAGATTCTTCAAAAATTGCTCGATAGCAAGAAGATCACCGAAAAGCAACATAAGTATCTCTTTGCTAAACTTGAGTCAAAACCACGGACTTTCTATCTTTTGCCAAAAATTCATAAACCCATAGATTCGTGGTTGGACTCAATGTCACCGCCCGGGCGACCTATAATCTCTGATTGTGGCTCAGAATCCTACAGAATCAGTGAATACATCGATTACCATCTACAGCCAATAGCAAATAGACACCCCAGCTTCTTGAAAAACACAGAAGACTTCTTATCACAGGTCTCTGAGACCTGGATACCTCCAAATTCATTCTTGGTCACGCTTGACATCGATGCTATGTATACAAACATTGACATCGAGAAGGGTATAAATTCTATCCGTAGAGCATTCGTGAACTACCCAGACACCAACAGGCCAGACAGAGAAGTAATAGCTCTATTAGAGCTGAGTCTGAAAGGCAATGATTTTGAATTCGATGGCGAAATTTACCAACAAATTTGCGGCTGTGCGATGGGCAAGCGCTTTAGCCCATGTTTTGCCAATATTTACGTAGCAGAGTGGGAGGAGGAAGCGTTAGAAAAGTGTCCAAAACATCCCCTCATTTATCGCAGGTACCTTGATGACATTTTCATGATTTGGCAACACACAAAGGCAGAGTTTGATGAATTTTTCGAAATTCTGAACAATCACGATCCGAATATCAAATTAAAAGCAACCATTGACGAGATGTCCGTAGATTTCCTGGATGTAACTGTATATAAAGGTCTAAAGTATGAAACAACTGGCTACTTAGACTACAAAGTGTATTTCAAACCAACCGATTCGCATCAGCTATTGCACAAAAAATCTTTCCATCCACCACATACTTTTAAAGGAATAGTTAAATCACAAATAATCCGTTTTCACAGGAATTCTAGTGATAGAAAAAATTTTGAAGAAGCGTGCACTACCCTATTCAAAGCCCTCAAACCACGAGGTTACTCCTCACGATTCTTGCGCAAAATCAAATCTGAAACATTAGACGGCTTGGAATCCATTCCAGATAATGCCTCAAATCGTCGGCCTACCAAAATTTCTCACAATCGTCCTATTATAGGTGTAGGCGAATCTCGCAAATGCGGAAAGAAAAGGTGCAAGTTAGATGAATTTCTCCCAAACCAGAATACTTTCACGAGCTTTCAGAACAAAAGCAAGTTCCAACTTCAGTCTAATCTAGATTGTGACTCTGAAAATGTTATTTATCTAATTTCATGCAAATTGTGCCAAAAACAGTATGTCGGCGAAACCAAATGTCCATTAAGATGGCGGGCAACTCGACACCTCTCAGATATTAGGCTAGAGGAAGACACACATGTTTCCGAACATTTTAATCTTCCTGACCATTTAGTCCTTCGTGACTTTGAAATTATGCCGATTGAACAGCCACCCCTTTCAGATACGGCAGAAGAAACTGATAAACAAAGAAAACTTCGAGAATCGTTTTGGATTAAAGAACTCGAAACACAGTGGCCAAGGGGAATAAACTCGGACCCAGGCTTATCTGATCAACGTGACAAAATTCCATTCATTCTGACCTATAATCGGAAAAACGTTGAAATTTCCAAAATTTTGAAAGGTGAGTATCAAAACCTACAGGAGAAACTGAAACAACCCTTTAACAAGCGACCAGTAATTGCGTTCAAGAAAAATCCGAATCTACGTGACATCTTGGTAAAAGCAAAACTCAAATAGCTATCCATAATATCCATCTCAATCATTCAACATTAACCCTTGCATGATGGTCAGCCAAAAACGGTCAATTTAGTGATCTTGGGCAATGTCCATTTGCCGGCGGGGATTGGAGTATTTTTGAAAATTTACCACTGTAATGACTGGCTCGGGAACCGAGACAGTCGTTCCAGTGGTGTATTCTCGGGAATGACCTTGTCTGTGCCTGCAAATGTACATTAAATAAGTAAGCGCATATTTGGATTTTACTGAACAAATTTAACCAGTAAAGGGTTAACATTAATGCCATATGGCTTTCCTCAAACAAAATGACAAATCTCAGGCAGTAGGATAAACCAAAATATCTTAAATTTTTGAATTTTTTCAATTATTGAGGATTCTGAGCCAGTGCGTTGACAATATTGACTACATACTTGCGAGTGCCAGTTCTGTTATTTTACTGCCTTGTAAAAACATAACTTATATATCCGTCGACACCGTCAGGCAGTCTGTCGGTCTTTCAGTGGAGAGACTTATATACCAAATTCTACAATCATTCCCGGATTCACTCTCCTGCTTCTCCACTCATTCACTGGTCCACCCGCCTAACCATCCATCAGCTCCTGTCAATCCACCCATGCATTCACTGGTCTGGCTGTCACATGGTCCACTTGTCCGTCAGTCCGTTTGCCCATCCCTCCCGCTACTCTGCCGTCCCACTGCCCGTCTGTCCATCTCGAACTCCCACTCCTGCACCTTCTCCAGCCGATCCCCGCTCTATCCTTCTCTCCTACCCATCCATCATCCGGCCTCTCATCCATCCATGGAGGTGGGGCGGGGTGCGTGTGTGTGTAATGTGAATGGTGCGTGCGTGCGTACATGCGTGCGTGTATACATGTGCCTACGTGTGTACATGTGTGTAAATGTGGGTACGTGCATGCGTGCGCGTGTATGTGTGTGTGCGTGTGTGTGTGAGAGCGTGCGTGCGTGCGTGCGTGTGGGTGGATGGGTGGATGGATGGTCCTCCCCCTCTATCCAGCCATGCCCACTCTATTCTTCCTTCCTTCCCATCCCTCATTCCATCTCCACATCGGGATGGATGGATGGATCTTTCCCATCCCTCCTTCCCTCCCTTCCATGGATGGATGGATGAATGGATGGATGAATGGATGGATGGTTTGATGTATGGGTGGGTGGATGGTGGGATGGATGGATGGATCCTGCCCATCAATCATCCCCAATCCCCTTCCTTCCATGGGTGTGTGGGATGGATGGATGGGTGTGTGGGATGGATGGATGGATGGATGGATGGATGGGTGGATGGATGGATGGATGGATGGATGGATGGATGGATGGATGGATGGATGGATGGATGGATGGATGGATGGATAGTCCTCCCCGTCTATCCAGCCATGCCTACTCTATTCTTCTTTCCTTCCCATCCCTCATTCCATCTCCACATCGGGATGGATGGATGGATGGATCTTTCCCATCCCTTCTTCCCCCCTCTTCCATGGATGGATGGATGAATGGATGGATGAATGGATGGATGGTTTGATGTATGGGTGGGTGGATGGTGGGATGGATGGATGGATCCTGCCCATCAATCATCCCCAATCCCCTTCCTTCCATGGGTGTGTGGGATGGATGGATGGATGGATGGATGGTTGGTTGGTTGGTTGGATGGATGGATGGATGGTTGGATGGTTGGTTGGTTGGTTGGTTGGTTGGTTGGATGGTTGGTTGGTTGGTTGGTTGGTTGGATGGATGGATGGATGGATCCTTCCTCCCTCTCTCTGACTAGGCTCTATCCTTCCTTTATGCCCGTCCCCATCCCACCTCCCCATCCTTCCCGCCTCCCCATCCTTCCATGGATGGATGGGGGCGTGGGATGAATGGATGGTTGGATGTCTGGATGGATGGATGGTTGGATGGATGGATGGATCTGTCCATCTGCCTTGCCAGCCATCCGGCTCTCTGTGTGTCCGTCCAGCCACTCACTCACATAAAATTAAGGGAGCTGAATACTACTTTCTTTCTACATGTATGAACAAAGTTTAAATATTAACACTGCAGTGGCCTTTCCGGTGTGGTGAACAAAATTCTATAAAATGACAAAATATGTCCTCCAAACTTGATTAATTTTTTCGGCATCAAATGATCAAAAGGAATCAAAAGGCAAAATTGAGTGTCCAAACAAAAGCATATAACACCTTTGAATGATCGGTTCATGATCTCGTGAAGGAAACACTACTCACTTATCAATCCAATTCGGAAGAGTAAAATTTCACTAATCTGTGTGGAGTGAAACCAGTCCACTAATCATTGGCTTTATTGATGATGTTTGTGATAAACCCGAATCAAAGGAAATTCAAACCTTGCACAAAGTTCAATTGTTCAAATTAAACCATAGAGTAGTTTTTCAAAGGAGATTGAGTAATTCAGTAAACGTATATAAAGCTGTCTATACTGAAGGACTGACAGATTTGTCATACAGGCTACTGATGAAGCACATCCATGTGAAATGCATTTAGCCAATTGACGGTGTCCAAAATTACTGTGAGTAACTTATAATATTGCGTATTGTATTGTTGTATTGTTAACCCTTGCATATTACATGTTAATTCTATAATTTGTCTTTCAGGTGTAAGTAATATATTGGTTCAATTTGTAGTTGATGTGAATGAATTTGTGTGCTTGAATTTGAGTTTGCCTGATCGAATCGTTCTTACCTGCTCAACTGCCTGTCTGATTGCTAGTTAGATTGAACGATTGTCTGTCTGAATGGCTATTGCGAGAAAGAATGGTCGTAGGAAGAATGGAGATGGTAAAGGGGGTTCATCTGCGCATGCGCGCCTGGTAAAGCTGTATTACCAAATAATTCAGTGCTTCCACCATATTGCTACGCTACGTAGGCATTTAGATGCCGAAACTCTCCCTGATGGGCTTAGCAGGAAGGTGGAAGAGCTGAATGGATTTTGTAAGCCAGCTATACCAAATGATGACATCTACTTTGCCATCTGGAATGTGAATTTTGAGTGGGCAAAATCTACCATTAAGGCCATGTTAAATCACTATAATGAACAACTTGGTAGTATTAGAACTGAAGTAGTCCTCACACAGGCAATGCCACATTTAGACCTAGGTCGTGCTAAATCCAATGCTATACGCTGGGCAAAAAACAATTATAATAGAAAGCTCGACATTAATGCGATTAGTTCTTTTTACGATTTTGTGCGACCGATAGATCCATCTCAGCAACCAATTCAAAATCTCGCACAAGCCACGCCTCTGGTCATGATACCAACTGTGGCCCCACAATCACAAATGAAAAAACGCCTCAGATCATCTGAAACTTCGCCGCCAGTCACAAAACGAGTAGACAATAAAATCTCTCCATTGCTACCATTAGATTCTGGCCCTAGAGATATGCTATTTGAAGCATCATTAATCCCACTACCTGACTCTCCACTAGGCAATCTAAATGACCCAAACGAATATCCGCCCTTGCCACAGAGGGAAAGGGTTAATGGTAGCAGATCTGGTCCATGGACTGGCGCTTCTCAGAAATCCCCCAAGAGCAGTCAACCATCGGGTCTCAAGACCCCATCCCCAACAGGGAAACTGCCACAGCCCAGCTTCTCTCCAACTCCAGGTCCAAGTAATGCACCGGAGGTGCGTCCTATTAAATTTGCAAATAGACCCCAACAACCCACCATGTTGGAGAGAAACATTTTTTGGAAATTTCGTCATGAAATCGAAAACAAAATTGACTGGCGACTACCTGTTCTCACGAACAAAGTACTCATCTTTGGAGCTTCGAACCTGAGTCGCATTAATGTTGAGCCCCACCCTGAAACGCAAGTTGCCTGCTACCCAGGAGCTAAATTGTGTCATGCTAGAGGACTAATTCAAAAGTACACTGGATCATTTAAACCAGAGAAAATAGTGATCAACATTGGCATTAATGATATGAATGAACCCATCTCTAGTTCAAAACATAGATTAATGCTGCTTCTCAGTGCGATTAAGTCCAAATTCCCAAAGACTGCGATTTACTTCGCAAAACTTAACTATTCAAGTCGGTTGACAGCTCAGCAGAAGGTGGCGATTCAGTCCATCAATTCGACGGCTGAATCATCAAAATCTGTGACTGTCATTCCTGCACTTAGACTCTCCGAATTTAATGTTGTTAAGGATAACATTCATTGGACTGAGAAGACAGCTAACTCGATGTATTCTGCCTGGCTTAAATTCCTAAATTTAAACTAGACAAGGGCCAGGGTAACATCCGCCCGGAAACAGGACTGGGCAGTAATATTGTCAATTTAACTGGCTCCCCATTATGTGAAGCAGAGCAGTCACTGCTCAATTTTGGTCTTACATTTGTCCCAACACCAAAACCTAAAACAGGTTTGGATGCTCTTTTAGATAATGGCTGTATGGAAACATCTGAATTTAGTCACCGTATTAAGTTAGCAGACTTCTTTCGTAACTCTAATAGTAACATTCCACCATTCATTGAAAAAACTGGCTGGGCACCAAACGTAAAAATCCTGGACCCAGCGATCGGTGAAAGCATAGAACTCTTTTCAGAACGTGTTAAAAATTCTACATTCCCTAATGATCAACCAAATTTACCCTATGAGGAACGCCAGGCCTTAATTGAATTGTCTAAAAACAGCGAAATTGTCATCAAACCTGCAGATAAAGGGTCAGCGACTGTAATAATGCTTAAAGATAACTATAAACGTGAAGCACAACGACACCTTAGTAACCCAAAGCATTACCAGAAACTAAGCAAACCACTTTGGCAAAATAATTGCAGCAAATTTAATGAGATTCTTCAAAAATTGCTCGATAGCAAGAAGATCACCGAAAAGCAACATAAGTATCTCTTTGCTAAACTTGAGTCAAAACCACGGACTTTCTATCTTTTGCCAAAAATTCATAAACCCATAGATTCGTGGTTGGACACAATGTCACCGCCCGGGCGACCTATAATCTCTGATTGTGGCTCAGAATCCTACAGAATCAGTGAATACATCGATTACCATCTACAGCCAATAGCAAATAGACACCCCAGCTTCTTGAAAAACACAGAAGACTTCTTATCACAGGTCTCTGAGACCTGGATACCTCCAAATTCATTCTTGGTCACGCTTGACATCGATGCTATGTATACAAACATTGACATCGAGAAGGGTATAAATTCTATCCGTAGAGCATTCGTGAACTACCCAGACACCAACAGGCCAGACAGAGAAGTAATAGCTCTATTAGAGCTGAGTCTGAAAGGCAATGATTTTGAATTCGATGGCGAAATTTACCAACAAATTTGCGGCTGTGCGATGGGCAAGCGCTTTAGCCCATGTTTTGCCAATATTTACGTAGCAGAGTGGGAGGAGGAAGCGTTAGAAAAGTGTCCAAAACATCCCCTCATT
This sequence comes from Chaetoderma sp. LZ-2023a, assembly GCA_034401795.1. NCBI lineage: Eukaryota > Metazoa > Mollusca > Caudofoveata > Chaetodermatida > Chaetodermatidae > Chaetoderma > Chaetoderma sp. LZ-2023a. The sequence goes on from CM067373.1 coordinate 69,739,194, forward strand.
TATCGCAGGTACCTTGATGACATTTTCATGATTTGGCAACACACAAAGGCAGAGTTTGATGAATTTTTCGAAATTCTGAACAATCACGATCCGAATATCAAATTAAAAGCAACCATTGACGAGATGTCCGTAGATTTCCTGGATGTAACTGTATATAAAGGTCTAAAGTATGAAACAACTGGCTACTTAGACTACAAAGTGTATTTCAAACCAACCGATTCGCATCAGCTATTGCACAAAAAATCTTTCCATCCACCACATACTTTTAAAGGAATAGTTAAATCACAAATAATCCGTTTTCACAGGAATTCTAGTGATAGAAAAAATTTTGAAGAAGCGTGCTCTACCCTATTCAAAGCCCTCAAACCACGAGGTTACTCCTCACGATTCTTGCGCAAAATCAAATCTGAAACATTAGACGGCTTGGAATCCATTCCAGATAATGCCTCAAATCGTCGGCCTACCAAAATTTCTCACAATCGTCCTATTATAGGTGTAGGCGAATCTCGCAAATGCGGAAAGAAAAGGTGCAAGTTAGATGAATTTCTCCCAAACCAGAATACTTTCACGAGCTTTCAGAACAAAAGCAAGTTCCAACTTCAGTCTAATCTAGATTGTGACTCTGAAAATGTTATTTATCTAATTTCATGCAAATTGTGCCAAAAACAGTATGTCGGCGAAACCAAATGTCCATTAAGATGGCGGGCAACTCGACACCTCTCAGATATTAGGCTAGAGGAAGACACACATGTTTCCGAACATTTTAATCTTCCTGACCATTTAGTCCTTCGTGACTTTGAAATTATGCCGATTGAACAGCCACCCCTTTCAGATACGGCAGAAGAAACTGATAAACAAAGAAAACTTCGAGAATCGTTTTGGATTAAAGAACTCGAAACACAGTGGCCAAGGGGAATAAACTCGGACCCAGGCTTATCTGATCAACGTGACAAAATTCCATTCATTCTGACCTATAATCGGAAAAACGTTGAAATTTCCAAAATTTTGAAAGATGAGTATCAAAACCTACAGGAGAAACTGAAACAACCCTTTAACAAGCGACCAGTAATTGCGTTCAAGAAAAATCCGAATCTACGTGACATCTTGGTAAAAGCAAAACTCAAATAGCTATCCATAATATCCATCTCAATCATTCAACATTAACCCTTGCATGATGGTCAGCCAAAAACGGTCAATTTAGTGATCTTGGGCAATGTCCATTTGCCGGCGGGGATTGGAGTATTTTTGAAAATTTACCACTGTAATGACTGGCTCGGGAACCGAGACAGTCGTTCCAGTGGTGTATTCTCGGGAATGACCTTGTCTGTGCCTGCAAATGTACATTAAATAAGTAAGCGCATATTTGGATTTTACTGAACAAATTTAACCAGTAAAGGGTTAACATTAATGCCATATGGCTTTCCTCAAACAAAATGACAAATCTCAGGCAGTAGGATAAACCAAAATATCTTACATTTTTGAATTTTTTCAATTATTGAAGATTCTGAGCCAGTGCGTTGACAATATTGACTACTACTACTACTACTACTACTACTACTACTACTACTACTACTACTACTACTACTACTACTACTACTACTACTACTGCTGCTGCTGCTACTACTACTACTACTACTACTACTACTACTACCACTACTACTACTACTACTACTACTACTACTACTACTACTACTACTACTACTACTACTACTACTACCACTACTACTACTACTACTACTACTACTACTACTACTACTACTACTGCTGCTGCTGCTGCTGCTGCTGCTGCTGCAGCAGCTGCTGATGTTGCAGCAGCTGCTGATGTTGCCGCTGCCGCTACCGCTCCCGCCGCCACTACTACTACTACTGCTGCTGCTGCTGCTGCTGCTGCTCCTGCTGCTACTGCGACTACTACTGCTGCTTTTGTTGTTGTTGTTGCTGCTGCTGCTGCTTCTACTACTACTGCTACTACTGCTGCGAGTACTGCTAGCTACTGCTTCTTCTGGACGTTCTGGTACTACTACTGCCAAATATAACTTTATTGGTCATGATTAAAAGGTAACATCTAAATTTGATAACAGGAGTTGTTGCAAATGTAGATGTTCAAGCAGACCTTGTTGTTCGTGCCTTTGAAAAAGGCGACGCTTTGGCTGATAAATGTGTCAATGAGCGGCTTGTGCTACTTTCAGATCAGTCCATGCCAGTTAAGAGTTTCTACAATGTCACGTCCGTGTGTAAAAACAGTGAGTGAAAGAACTATTAAGAATGGCAAATGCAGTGCCAACATGAACGCTGGAGCTATGTATCTTAGACTATCGACAATAAATGCAGAAAAACTAGTGCCAATGGAAAGAGTGATGGCTTACGAAAATTCACCTGTACCACTAAGCATGTTCACGGAAGACGTAATAGTGCACTCTGGGGGAAATAAGCCAGAATTTATGCATAAGCTGGAAGAATTACTCCCTGGAGAAAAGTTTACTTCTGTAGCAAAATCCGACGCACTTATCATAGATGGTCATGCGGCAATTCAGATGCGGCCAATCCAAAAATCAGGCAGAATTTTTTTTAAGATATGGCAATGGCATTCATGGTCTATGTCCTCTGTGTAAGCAAGCACACAAATAGCTCAGATTCATGTTGTGTGTTGACCGCTACCTAGAGAATAGCATTGACGCTCACACTAGACAGCAGAGGACTTGGGGAAAGCAAGGAAATGTTGTCTATGTGCTTCCAGACGCGACAACTCCCTGGAACCGGAAGTTGCTGCTTATCAGAACTGAGAACAAATACACTTTGGCTAGATTATATACACAATTCTTAAAATAGAATGCGGCTAAAGCAGGCTCAATCGTAGCCGGTGGCGGCTTGGAACAGGTTCTATTGCCACTAAAAAGACGAAGAAGCGGTACTCGAATAATACTTCACGCTGCTCATGCATAATTATAGTCATCCCGGACACATGCGTTCTAGTCATTTTACTGGCCATCGGCCATCTATTCGTGGCAATGACGTATTTTTAAAATGGTCACACTTCCCTTAGACGATACATTCCAGTCCATTTCTTGTATGACAAACTTGCACAGAAAGAAACACGCATTATTCTTGGCGTGCATTGCATCACGGGATACAATACGGTCAGTGCATTCTATGGCCATGGAAATAGAGCCGCATTTAACCAGATGATACGAGACCTCCAGTTTCAAGATATGTATCCAGCCTGTCTGGAAAGGATGCCCAATGTCTGAATGAAGTGCGCTGTGAGAGGGCCATAAATAACATTATAATATGTAGGAACTTGCTACCAACTCCTGATATTTCCCAGATCCATCTCTTATTAGGATGTTAGCAGTTTACTGTATGGAGACAGGCTTATATGAGACCGCCGTATTTACTTGCTGTTAGTATTCTGCGCTATATTCATATTAAGAAAGTGAACACACTAAAATATGCTTAATGTTCCGCACCCACCCACTCACCTACATTTTAGTGGCCGTGACAATCTGTGATAGCCATACTCTAGCATAAATACCTTGATTACCACCTATGTATAATTGGTATGCTCTATCCATGACACAAATTGCAGTAAAACTTGACAGAAGAGACGGCAGTCTTTTATCTGAAGACAGGAGATGCGGATTTTATTTATCAACTTATGTGACACACCACATATACCCACACGCTCTTAAATCCGTTTGCGATAAAACGGCAGCTTGTCATCCTATATTGCCTCTCTCCCGACGTTACAAGGAACACAATGATATATGATGACATTTATTAGTATTCCGGTGTGGGCCGGTGGTTCTGATAGCAATTATTGATGCGGAACTATTAGGAAGGCTTGATGCAATCTTCCATATTAACGGCTGTATTGTGGATATGACCAGATAGCTAGAATAGAGTGTATCTTGGCCGGAACAGAAACTATCATGCCAATAATATTGCCATTAATTCTCCGACACCTACTGCGTACGAGGGGTGGGGTGGGCGGTATGGTGGGGTGGGGCGGGGGGCTGGGGTGCGTGCGTGCGTGTGCGCGTGTGTGTGTGGTGGGGTGGGGGTGGGATGGGGTGGCGGTGGGTGGGTGGGGAGGTACTCGTTATATAAAGTCCCGTAGGATTTTAATGCAGAAATTGTGTCACTTATCCGGAAGTGTTGTATATATGTTGAGAAAAACAATGTAGACATTGTATCAACTTGTTGGATTCAAAATGGCGGGCATTCCCCAAAGATGCCACCGATGTACTGACAACGTTTGGAAGAATGGGCCTTTCTATTTTTAGCTATGCCCCGCTCATCTCTAGCTAAGCTCCACCCACACCTCGCTCGTGTTGGGATCGATCGACCATGAATTTCCAGAAAATTATACAGGTAAGCTATTGAATATTTATGAACTAATTTGACTGGGCGCTGTTGCTGCCTATGGCAGCAACAGCGCCCAGTCAAATTAGTTTCAAACTATTCAACAGCATGTTTATTAAATAGTAGAGACATACAATTCGTACAACGTGTCGGAATATTAAGAGTTAAAGACGGGCCATATAGAATCATTTATAATGTAATGATTATGACGTCATCTTACACGCCAGTATTTTGATAAAAAAATAGCATGAAATAAAAATGTCATTAATTATTATTCATACGGTATAGTTTCTGGTCCACACATATTTGTTCATGAGGACAATATTGATGTTCCAGAAGATACCGCAGATGCAAAGAAACTTTGCATGCAACAACAATGACAATCTATCAGAAAACAAAAAAAAGAGGCAAGTCAGTGAATATGAAACTTAGTGACTCAGCATAGGAGATCTGCCAGAAACCAACAGACAGCTTATGGATTGTCCAAATCCAGCTAAAAAGCTGCCTTGTCAACTGTTTCCGCAATTCATAAACTAAAGGGCGTCTCGGAGAGCCCATATCAGAGCTTAAATGGAGTATGCTCAAATGACAATGGGAGGAGGCTCTTCAGGTGATGGAACAGCTGTAATGCGAATGGAACATGGCGAATGTGATAATACAAATAATAATGATTTGGGCAAAAAGTCACACCAGCTAAGCTAAGAAGACAAACTCTATGAATATCCCAACTTGATATATATATATATATATATATATATTATATATATATATATATATATATATATATATAATATATATATATATATATATATATACACCTGTGCAAAAGTTAAGCACCAGCAAAAACAATAGAACGTAGAAAACATGATGGTACAACTAGGCTGCCATACTTTTTGTCCCCGCGTTAGCTGACATAATTCCAAGTACGAAATGCACATGCATGCATGACTTCACGCCGCTTGATGTCCGTGCGTGGCGGGAAACAGCACACGTGTTCAGTTATGTAAAAGTCCAGTTTGAGGTGTAGAACATTACATACAGATTTAGGCGACAAGATTAGGAATTTTGTGTTCATGACCGTGGTTTATTTGTACAGAGAGAATTAGCTCTTAATTGTGAACCACTATGGCAAGACGAAGGTTACGTGATCGTGTGAAATGGCAAATCATAGGCATGCATACCACTGGTATGTCATGCAGAGAGATTGGCAGACAGCTGAAACATTAACCATACTGTAATCAGTCGTTTGATTGCAAAACATGGGCAAACTAACGAGGTGAAGGACAGGCCTAGATCTGGAAGACCGAAGAAGACTACTGCCCGTGCTGATCGAGCCCTAGTACGCCTTGTTAGGAGATCTCCAATTCACCAACAGCAGAGTGCTCAGCCAGCAATGGGAAACGCGCAATAGTGTCAATGTCTACCGTCAAAAGGAGACTGTATGATGCTGGCATGAAAGCTAGGAGACCTGTCAGACGTCCTCTCCTCACTGCACACCACAAAGAGGAGCGTCTGAGGTGGTGCAACGAAAGAAGACACTGGAACATGAGATCCTGGAGACGGGTACACTGGTCCGATGAAAGTCGGTTCCTGCTTCATGCCACAGATGGTCGAAACTCGTGTATGGAGGTCCAGACGCACGGCGTACGACCAACGTAACATCATGGAAGAAGTTCCATTTGGTGGAGGGTTCCATTATGATATGGGGGTGCATCTCATTTGATTGTAAGCTGGATTCTGTTGACTGTACCTGGAACACTAAATGGACAAAGATATCAAGATTCCATACTGGATAGAGTTGTGGTCCCTCATTTTGTAAATCATGCACCTGGAACCCACCCTATATTCATGGATGACACGAACACACGTGTCATGCG
>CM067373.1:69745932-69804054 GCA_034401795.1 Chaetoderma sp. LZ-2023a
GCATGACACGTGTGTTTCAAAAGTACACTGGATCATTTAAACCAGAGAAAATAGTGATCAACATTGGCATTAATGATATGAATGAACCCATCTCTAGTTCAAAACATAGATTAATGCTGCTTCTCAGTGCGATTAAGTCCAAATTCCCAAAGACTGCGATTTACTTCGCAAAACTTAACTATTCAAGTCGGTTGACAGCTCAGCAGAAGTTGGCGATTCAGTCCATCAATTCGACGGCTGAATCATCAAAATCTGTGACTGTCATTCCTGCACTTAGACTCTCCGAATTTAATGTTGTTAGGGATAACATTCATTGGACTGAGAAGACAGCTAACTCGATGTATTCTGCCTGGCTTAAATTCCTAAATTTAAACTAGACAAGGGCCAGGGTAACATCCGCCCGGAAACAGGACTGGGCAGTAATATTGTCAATTTAACTGGCTCCCCATTATGTGAAGCAGAGCAGTCACTGCTCAATTTTGGTCTTACATTTGTCCCAACACCAAAACCTAAAACAGGTTTGGATGCTCTTTTAGATAATGGCTGTATGGAAACATCTGAATTTAGTCACCGTATTAAGTTAGCAGACTTCTTTCGTAACTCTAATAGTAACATTCCACCATTCATTGAAAAAACTGGCTGGGCACCAAACGTAAAAATCCTGGACCCAGCGATCGGTGAAAGCATAGAACTCTTTTCAGAACGTGTTAAAAATTCTAAATTCCCTAATGATCAACCAAATTTACCCTATGAGGAACGCCAGGCCTTAATTGAATTGTCTAAAAACAGCGAAATTGTCATCAAACCTGCAGATAAAGGGTCAGCGACTGTAATAATGCTTAAAGATAACTATAAACGTGAAGCACAACGACAACTTAGTAACCCAAAGCATTACCAGAAACTAAGCAAACCACTTTGGCAAAATAATTGCAGCAAATTTAATGAGATTCTTCAAAAATTGCTCGATAGCAAGAAGATCACCGAAAAGCAACATAAGTATCTCTTTGCTAAACTTGAGTCAAAACCACGGACTTTCTATCTTTTGCCAAAAATTCATAAACCCATAGATTCGTGGTTGGACTCAATGTCACCGCCCGGGCGACCTATAATCTCTGATTGTGGCTCAGAATCCTACAGAATCAGTGAATACATCGATTACCATCTACAGCCAATAGCAAATAGACACCCCAGCTTCTTGAAAAACACAGAAGACTTCTTATCACAGGTCTCTGAGACCTGGATACCTCCAAATTCATTCTTGGTCACGCTTGACATCGATGCTATGTATACAAACATTGACATCGAGAAGGGTATAAATTCTATCCGTAGAGCATTCGTGAACTACCCAGACACCAACAGGCCAGACAGAGAAGTAATAGCTCTATTAGAGCTGAGTCTGAAAGGCAATGATTTTGAATTCGATGGCGAAATTTACCAACAAATTTGCGGCTGTGCGATGGGCAAGCGCTTTAGCCCATGTTTTGCCAATATTTACGTAGCAGAGTGGGAGGAGGAAGCGTTAGAAAAGTGTCCAAAACATCCCCTCATTTATCGCAGGTACCTTGATGACATTTTCATGATTTGGCAACACACAAAGGCAGAGTTTGATGAATTTTTCGAAATTCTGAACAATCACGATCCGAATATCAAATTAAAAGCAACCATTGACGAGATGTCCGTAGATTTCCTGGATGTAACTGTATATAAAGGTCTAAAGTATGAAACAACTGGCTACTTAGACTACAAAGTGTATTTCAAACCAACCGATTCGCATCAGCTATTGCACAAAAAATCTTTCCATCCACCACATACTTTTAAAGGAATAGTTAAATCACAAATAATCCGTTTTCACAGGAATTCTAGTGATAGAAAAAATTTTGAAGAAGCGTGCTCTACCCTATTCAAAGCCCTCAAACCACGAGGTTACTCCTCACGATTCTTGCGCAAAATCAAATCTGAAACATTAGACGGCTTGGAATCCATTCCAGATAATGCCTCAAATCGTCGGCCTACCAAAATTTCTCACAATCGTCCTATTATAGGTGTAGGCGAATCTCGCAAATGCGGAAAGAAAAGGTGCAAGTTAGATGAATTTCTCCCAAACCAGAATACTTTCACGAGCTTTCAGAACAAAAGCAAGTTCCAACTTCAGTCTAATCTAGATTGTGACTCTGAAAATGTTATTTATCTAATTTCATGCAAATTGTGCCAAAAACAGTATGTCGGCGAAACCAAATGTCCATTAAGATGGCGGGCAACTCGACACCTCTCAGATATTAGGCTAGAGGAAGACACACATGTTTCCGAACATTTTAATCTTCCTGACCATTTAGTCCTTCGTGACTTTGAAATTATGCCGATTGAACAGCCACCCCTTTCAGATACGGCAGAAGAAACTGATAAACAAAGAAAACTTCGAGAATCGTTTTGGATTAAAGAACTCGAAACACAGTGGCCAAGGGGAATAAACTCGGACCCAGGCTTATCTGATCAACGTGACAAAATTCCATTCATTCTGACCTATAATCGGAAAAACGTTGAAATTTCCAAAATTTTGAAAGATGAGTATCAAAACCTACAGGAGAAACTGAAACAACCCTTTAACAAGCGACCAGTAATTGCGTTCAAGAAAAATCCGAATCTACGTGACATCTTGGTAAAAGCAAAACTCAAATAGCTATCCATAATATCCATCTCAATCATTCAACATTAACCCTTGCATGATGGTCAGCCAAAAACGGTCAATTTAGTGATCTTGGGCAATGTCCATTTGCCGGCGGGGATTGGAGTATTTTTGAAAATTTACCACTGTAATGACTGGCTCGGGAACCGAGACAGTCGTTCCAGTGGTGTATTCTCGGGAATGACCTTGTCTGTGCCTGCAAATGTACATTAAATAAGTAAGCGCATATTTGGATTTTACTGAACAAATTTAACCAGTAAAGGGTTAACATTAATGCCATATGGCTTTCCTCAAACAAAATGACAAATCTCAGGCAGTAGGATAAACCAAAATATCTTAAATTTTTGAATTTTTTCAATTATTGAAGATTCTGAGCCAGTGCGTTGACAATATTGACTACATACTTGCGAGTGCCAGTTCTGTTATTTTACTGCCTTGTAAAAACATAACTTATATATCCGTCGACACCGTCAGGCAGTCTGTCGGTCTTTCAGTGGAGAGACTTATATACCAAATTCTACAATCATTCCCGGATTCACTCTCCTGCTTCTCCACTCATTCACTGGTCCACCCGCCTAACCATCCATCAGCTCCTGTCAATCCACCCATGCATTCACTGGTCTGGCTGTCACATGGTCCACTTGTCCGTCAGTCCGTTTGCCCATCCCTCCCGCTACTCTGCCGTCCCACTGCCCGTCTGTCCATCTCGAACTCCCACTCCTGCACCTTCTCCAGCCGATCCCCGCTCTATCCTTCTCTCCTACCCATCCATCATCCGGCCTCTCATCCATCCATGGAGGTGGGGCGGGGTGCGTGTGTGTGTAATGTGAATGGTGTGTGCGTGCGTGCGTACATGCGTGCGTGCGTGTATACATGTACCTACGTGTGTACATGTGTGTACGTGCGTACATGCGTGCGTGTGTAAATGTGGGTACGTGCATGCGTGTATGTGTGTGTGTGTGTGTGTGTGTGTGTGAGCGTGCGTGCGTGCGTGTGGGTGGATGGGTGGATGGATGGTCCTCCCCCTCTATCCAGCCATGCCCACTCTGTTCTTCCTTCCTTCCCATCCCTCATTCCATCTCCACATCGGGATGGATGGATGGATCTTTCCCATCCCTCCTTCCCTCCCTTCCATGGATGGATGGATGAATGGATGGATGAATGGATGGATGAATGGATGGATGGTTTGATGTATGGGTGGGTGGATGGTGGGATGGATGGATGGATCCTGCCCATCAATCATCCCCAATCCCCTTCCTTCCATGGGTGTGTGGGATGGATGGATGGACGGTTGGTTGGATGGATGGATGGATGGATGGATGGGTGGATGGATGGATGGATGGATGGATGGATGGATGGATGGATGGATGGATGGATGGATGGATGGATGGATGGATAGTCCTCCCCGTCTATCCAGCCATGCCCACTCCATTCTTCCTTCCTTCCCATCCCTCATTCCATCTCCACATCGGGATGGATGGATGGATGGATCTTTCCCATCCCTTCTTCCCTCCCTTCCATGGATGGATGGATGAATGGATGGATGAATGGATGGATGGTTTGATGTATGGGTGGGTGGATGGTGGGATGGATGGATGGATCCTGCCCATCAATCATCCCCAATCCCCTTCCTTCCATGGGTGTGTGGGATGGATGGATGGATGGATGGTTGGTTGGTTGGTTGGATGGATGGATGGATGGTTGGATGGTTGGATGGTTGGATGGTTGGATGGTTGGATGGTTGGTTGGTTGGTTGGTTGGTTGGATGGATGGATGGATGGATCCTTCCTCCCTCTCTCCGACTAGGCTCTATCCTTCCTTTATGCCCGTCCCCATCCCACCTCCCCATCCTTCCCGCCTCCCCATCCTTCCATGGATGGATGGGGGCGTGGGATGGATGGATGGTTGGATGTCTGGATGGATGGATGGTTGGATGGATGGATCTGTCCATCTGCCTTGCCAGCCATCCGGCTCTCTGTGTGTCCGTCCAGCCACTCACTCACATAAAATTAAGGGAGCTGAATACTACTTTCTTTCTACATGTATGAACAAAGTTTAAATATTAACACTGCAGTGGCCTTTCCGGTGTGGTGAACAAAATTCTATAAAATGACAAAATATGTCCTCCAAACTTGATTAATTTTTTCGGCATCAAATGATCAAAAGGAATCAAAAGGCAAAATTGAGTGTCCCAACAAAAGCATATAACACCTTTGAATGATCGGTTCATGATCTCGTGAAGGAAACACTACTCACTTATCAATCCAATTCGGAAGAGTAAAATTTCACTAATCTGTGTGGAGTGAAACCAGTCCACTAATCATTGGCTTTATTAATGATGTTTGTGATAAACCCGAATCAAAGGAAATTCAAACCTTGCACAAAGTTCAATTGTTCAAATTAAACCATAGAGTAGTTTTTCAAAGGAGATTGAGTAATTCAGTAAACGTATATAAAGCTGTCTATACTGAAGGACTGACAGATTTGTCATACAGGCTACTGATGAAGCACATCCATGTGAAATGCATTTAGCCAATTGACGGTGTCCATAATTACTGTGAGTAACTTATAATATTGCGTATTGTATTGTTGTATTGTTAACCCTTGCATATTACATGTTAATTCTATAATTTATCTTTCAGGTGTAAGTAATATATTGGTTCAATTTGTAGTTGATGTGAATGAATTTGTGTGCTTGAATTTGAGTTTGCCTGATCGAATCGTTCTTACCTGCTCAACTGCCTGTCTGATTGCTAGTTAGATTGAACGATTGTCTGTCTGAATGGCTATTGCGAGGAAGAATGGTCGTAGGAAGAATGGAGATGGTAAAGGGGGTTCATCTGCGCATGCGCGCCTGGTAAAGCTGTATTACCAAATAATTCAGTGCTTCCACCATATTGCTACGCTACGTAGGCATTTAGATGCCGAAACTCTCCCTGATGGGCTTAGCAGGAAGGTGGAAGAGCTGAATGGATTTTGTAAGCCAGCTATACCAAATGATGACATCTACTTTGCCATCTGGAATGTGAATTTTGAGTGGGCAAAATCTACCATTAAGGCCATGTTAAATCACTATAATGAACAACTTGGTAGTATTAGAACTGAAGTAGTCCTCACACAGGCAATGCCACATTTAGACCTAGGTCGTGCTAAATCCAATGCTATACGCTGGGCAAAAAACAATTATAATAGAAAGCTCGACATTAATGCGATTAGTTCTTTTTACGATTTTGTGCGACCGATAGATCCATCTCAGCAACCAATTCAAAATCTCGCACAAGCCACGCCTCTGGTCATGATACCAACTGTGGCCCCACAATCACAAATGAAAAAACGCCTCAGATCACCTGAAACTTCGCCGCCAGTCACAAAACGAGTAGACAATAAAACCTCTCCATTGCTACCATTAGATTCTGGCCCTAGAGATATGCTATTTGAAGCATCATTAATCCCACTACCTGACTCTCCACTAGGCAATCTAAATGACCCAAACGAATATCCGCCCTTGCCACAGAGGGAAAGGGTTAATGGTAGCAAATCTGGTCCACGGACTGGCGCTTCTCAGAAATCCCCCAAGAGCAGTCAACCATCGGGTCTCAAGACCCCATCCCCAACAGGGAAACTGCCACAGCCCAGCTTCTCTCCAACTCCAGGTCCAAGTAATGCACCGGAGGTGCGTCCTATTAAATTTGCAAATAGACCCCAACAACCCACCATGTTGGAGAGAAACATTTTTTGGAAATTTCGTCATGAAATCGAAAACAAAATTGACTGGCGACTACCTGTTCTCACGAACAAAGTACTCATCTTTGGAGCTTCGAACCTGAGTCGCATTAATGTTGAGCCCCACCCTGAAACGCAAGTTGCCTGCTACCCAGGAGCTAAATTGTGTCATGCTAGAGGACTAATTCAAAAGTACACTGGATCATTTAAACCAGAGAAAATAGTGATCAACATTGGCATTAATGATATGAATGAACCCATCTCTAGTTCAAAACATAGATTAATGCTGCTTCTCAGTGCGATTAAGTCCAAATTCCCAAAGACTGCGATTTACTTCGCAAAACTTAACTATTCAAGTCGGTTGACAGCTCAGCAGAAGTTGGCGATTCAGTCCATCAATTCGACGGCTGAATCATCAAAATCTGTGACTGTCATTCCTGCACTTAGACTCTCCGAATTTAATGTTGTTAGGGATAACATTCATTGGACTGAGAAGACAGCTAACTCGATGTATTCTGCCTGGCTTAAATTCCTAAATTTAAACTAGACAAGGGCCAGGGTAACATCCGCCCGGAAACAGGACTGGGCAGTAATATTGTCAATTTAACTGGCTCCCCATTATGTGAAGCAGAGCAGTCACTGCTCAATTTTGGTCTTACATTTGTCCCAACACCAAAACCTAAAACAGGTTTGGATGCTCTTTTAGATAATGGCTGTATGGAAACATCTGAATTTAGTCACCGTATTAAGTTAGCAGACTTCTTTCGTAACTCTAATAGTAACATTCCACCATTCATTGAAAAAACTGGCTGGGCACCAAACGTAAAAATCCTGGACCCAGCGATCGGTGAAAGCATAGAACTCTTTTCAGAACGTGTTAAAAATTCTAAATTCCCTAATGATCAACCAAATTTACCCTATGAGGAACGCCAGGCCTTAATTGAATTGTCTAAAAACAGCGAAATTGTCATCAAACCTGCAGATAAAGGGTCAGCGACTGTAATAATGCTTAAAGATAACTATAAACGTGAAGCACAACGACAACTTAGTAACCCAAAGCATTACCAGAAACTAAGCAAACCACTTTGGCAAAATAATTGCAGCAAATTTAATGAGATTCTTCAAAAATTGCTCGATAGCAAGAAGATCACCGAAAAGCAACATAAGTATCTCTTTGCTAAACTTGAGTCAAAACCACGGACTTTCTATCTTTTGCCAAAAATTCATAAACCCATAGATTCGTGGTTGGACTCAATGTCACCGCCCGGGCGACCTATAATCTCTGATTGTGGCTCAGAATCCTACAGAATCAGTGAATACATCGATTACCATCTACAGCCAATAGCAAATAGACACCCCAGCTTCTTGAAAAACACAGAAGACTTCTTATCACAGGTCTCTGAGACCTGGATACCTCCAAATTCATTCTTGGTCACGCTTGACATCGATGCTATGTATACAAACATTGACATCGAGAAGGGTATAAATTCTATCCGTAGAGCATTCGTGAACTACCCAGACACCAACAGGCCAGACAGAGAAGTAATAGCTCTATTAGAGCTGAGTCTGAAAGGCAATGATTTTGAATTCGATGGCGAAATTTACCAACAAATTTGCGGCTGTGCGATGGGCAAGCGCTTTAGCCCATGTTTTGCCAATATTTACGTAGCAGAGTGGGAGGAGGAAGCGTTAGAAAAGTGTCCAAAACATCCCCTCATTTATCGCAGGTACCTTGATGACATTTTCATGATTTGGCAACACACAAAGGCAGAGTTTGATGAATTTTTCGAAATTCTGAACAATCACGATCCGAATATCAAATTAAAAGCAACCATTGACGAGATGTCCGTAGATTTCCTGGATGTAACTGTATATAAAGGTCTAAAGTATGAAACAACTGGCTACTTAGACTACAAAGTGTATTTCAAACCAACCGATTCGCATCAGCTATTGCACAAAAAATCTTTCCATCCACCACATACTTTTAAAGGAATAGTTAAATCACAAATAATCCGTTTTCACAGGAATTCTAGTGATAGAAAAAATTTTGAAGAAGCGTGCACTACCCTATTCAAAGCCCTCAAACCACGAGGTTACTCCTCACGATTCTTGCGCAAAATCAAATCTGAAACATTAGACGGCTTGGAATCCATTCCAGATAATGCCTCAAATCGTCGGCCTACCAAAATTTCTCACAATCGTCCTATTATAGGTGTAGGCGAATCTCGCAAATGCGGAAAGAAAAGGTGCAAGTTAGATGAATTTCTCCCAAACCAGAATACTTTCACGAGCTTTCAGAACAAAAGCAAGTTCCAACTTCAGTCTAATCTAGATTGTGACTCTGAAAATGTTATTTATCTAATTTCATGCAAATTGTGCCAAAAACAGTATGTCGGCGAAACCAAATGTCCATTAAGATGGCGGGCAACTCGACACCTCTCAGATATTAGGCTAGAGGAAGACACACATGTTTCCGAACATTTTAATCTTCCTGACCATTTAGTCCTTCGTGACTTTGAAATTATGCCGATTGAACAGCCACCCCTTTCAGATACGGCAGAAGAAACTGATAAACAAAGAAAACTTCGAGAATCGTTTTGGATTAAAGAACTCGAAACACAGTGGCCAAGGGGAATAAACTCGGACCCAGGCTTATCTGATCAACGTGACAAAATTCCATTCATTCTGACCTATAATCGGAAAAACGTTGAAATTTCCAAAATTTTGAAAGGTGAGTATCAAAACCTACAGGAGAAACTGAAACAACCCTTTAACAAGCGACCAGTAATTGCGTTCAAGAAAAATCCGAATCTACGTGACATCTTGGTAAAAGCAAAACTCAAATAGCTATCCATAATATCCATCTCAATCATTCAACATTAACCCTTGCATGATGGTCAGCCAAAAACGGTCAATTTAGTGATCTTGGGCAATGTCCATTTGCCGGCGGGGATTGGAGTATTTTTGAAAATTTACCACTGTAATGACTGGCTCGGGAACCGAGACAGTCGTTCCAGTGGTGTATTCTCGGGAATGACCTTGTCTGTGCCTGCAAATGTACATTAAATAAGTAAGCGCATATTTGGATTTTACTGAACAAATTTAACCAGTAAAGGGTTAACATTAATGCCATATGGCTTTCCTCAAACAAAATGACAAATCTCAGGCAGTAGGATAAACCAAAATATCTTAAATTTTTGAATTTTTTCAATTATTGAGGATTCTGAGCCAGTGCGTTGACAATATTGACTACTACTACCACTACTACCAATACTACTACTACTACTACTACTGCCACTGCTGCTGCTACTGCTACTGCTACTGCTACTGCTACTGCTACTGCTACTGCTACTGCTACTGCTACTACTACTACTACTACTGCTACTGCTGCTGCTGCTACTGCTACTGCTACTGCTACTGCTACTACTACCACCACTACTACTACTACTACTGCTGCTACTGCTGCTGCTGCTGCTGCTGCTGCTGCTGCTGCTGCTGCTACTACTCCTACTACTACTACTACTACTACTACTACTACTACTACTACTACTACTACCACTACTACCAATACTACTACTACTACTACTACTACTACTACTGCCACTGCCGCTGCTACTGCTACTGCTACTGCTACTGCTACTGCTACTACTACTACTACTGCTACTGCTACTGCTACTGCTACTGCTACTGCTGCTGCTACTGCTACTGCTACTGCTACTACTACTACTACCACTACCACTACTACTACTACTACTGCTACTGCTACTGCTACTGCTACTGCTACTACTACTACTACTACTGCTACTGCTGCTGCTACTGCTACTGCTACTACTACTACTACTACTACTACTACTACTGCTACTGCTACTGCTACTGCTGCTGCTGCTGGTACTGCTACTGCTACTGCTACTGCTACTACTACTACTACCACTACCACTACTACTACTACTACTACTACTACTACTGCTACTGCTGCTGCTGCTGCTGCTGCCACTGCTACTGCTGCTACTACTACTACTACTACTACTACTACTACTACTACTACTACTACTACTACTACTACTACTACTATTGCTACTGCTGCTACTGCTACTGCTACTACTACTACTACTACTACTATTATTACTACTACTACTACTACTACTACTACTACTACTACTACTACTGTGGGCTTTTAAGCTATGCACAATTGTAAATGGAATGATCGGTCTAAATATTTAATTTATCGTTTGCTTCTTATTAATAATAATAATAATAATAATAATAATAATAATAATATTATTATTATTATTATTATTATTATTATTATTAATTTTAATTTTTTTTTTAAATCATTATTATTATTATTATTATTATTATTATTATTTTTATTATATAAATTAATACTATAATAACAATAATTTATATTTTACTATAATTATTTGTAATCTACATATTCTAATTTTGAAGAACGAATCTGATAACCAAAGTAGACCTACATATGCTGAAAAGTCGTACCCAGGCAATTAAACGTGAATTGATCTGAAACCCTAAAACTTGAATTCTCACAATCTAAATTTTTAGGTAGCTAGCTATGCATGGAAACTGTTGAATATTTTGAAACTAATCTAAATGTAGCAACAGCCACCAGTCAAATTAGTTTCGAAATATTTAACAGATTATTTACTTAATGGTGAATCTCTCAAATACATACAATTCATACAGTTTCGTGACTGACTACGAGTTTCGTAGCGGAGAAACCGTATTTTGATTGTGACGTCAGCTAGCATGTGACGTATTTGTTTATGTCATACAGATCGGATTCACTTAGGGCCCTTTCGATTATGGCGAAACTTGTTTCGGTTTTACAAAACTGGTTTGTAATTTCACTACTCTGATAAACGAATACAGTTTCAGGTAAAACTGAAACTTGTTGGTAGGTTTCAATAATAAAATGAACAGTTTCATGAAAATGGTTCTATAAAAGAATGCATAGCTTCAAAGAACTGAAACACTTTTTTCGGTTTCAGAATGCCTCTCTGAAAAGTGATGAATATTATGGAATTTGAAGGCGAGAGAGCATTGAAAACTTTGTGAAAATTATGATTGTTGAAGGCTTAGCACTGGAATTATGACGAGGGCAGTCGGTACATCTATGTGCAATAACTGGTGGCATTCTTCCGCCATACTGATTATTTGATGATGGATAGTTTTACGAAAGCAGAAACCGAAACTGCGACACCTGGTGCCGAGATGGTTTCACAGTTTCCCCGAAGCCAGTTTCAGTTTCCCATAAACGAATTGAAGTCTTTTGATAATCGAATAGGGCCCTAATAGCTCCGAAAGTAATAAGAGGGTGGGGGCGCTAGATGCATAAACCGGGCAATATGCAATATGTAGAACATCTGAAAACTCGCTGTCATTTGGTAAAAAAATTCCTTTTCGAGACATGAAGAATTATGTTGAATGTTTTTGACACATCGCCTAAACCCTGGAGCTGTCGCCCCCATAACACCTTCCAGCCAAATTACGTTCAAATTATCCAACGGCTGAGCTTCATTGAGTGTTGTTAGTTTGACATTTCGGGACGTCGTTGTTAAATGATTTAAATTAATCTGACAAAAATAATATTAATTGGGTTCTATTTTTTTTTTTAAGTCATCAGTCATACGGTGTACGTACGCTATAGTGTTGCGCATGCTAATAGTTAAAAAGGGCAAACGGCACTAAGTGCAATACCGCTCGGGAGTAACTTAACCAGTTTTAAAAAAAACCGAAACGTTTTGGTTAGTACAATTTGTAAGAAATGGTTTGTTGAATATTTTGAACATAATTGGTCTTCCAATCCAATTATGTTCAAAATATTCAACAGTACGTTTTAAGTTATTTCATATTTCTAAGCTGGACTGTATTCTAAGCTTCACCTATTTAAGATAAGTAGGCTTATGCATATTTTCCTAAAATAGGGGTATAACACCCACCCCACAACACTCATTAATCACCCCTTACATATATATATATATATGGACTATCGATTGTCCAGTGATCACTCCTTAATGAGTGGACAGTGGTCAGTCAGAAATTAAAATGCAATCAATCATTTAATGTCAAAAATGTGCAAAGATAAATTTCAAACCGTGTTAAAGAAACTCCTTTCTATTTATAATATGAAGTTCCGTGAAGTCCTACTATACATAATTATGAGTTATATTTAGATTCGAACTTAATTATTTTAAAGACGAAGCGGAGACACCCATATATAGGGTCTATATTACCCACTAGTATGCGCATCTATTCGTTCTCCACACCTATACTAAATCGCCCGTAAATAAATGAATGATGTATTTACACCCAGATCATTATGCAATGATATATGTAGCATATACAGAATGCTATTTATATGGAACAGAGATATTGACAATATTGCTGTATGTTCGTAACTATATAACACGTATAATTTTCAATAAACACGATTTACAACGACTCCGTATGTATAAAATCATATTGCGTATCTCAGCAAATATATCATATTATTAAATGAGAATTGTCTTGCGGCGTTAGTGTGGTGGAAGGGCTTGCGGGCTATGACGCTTGGCGCTTTCTTCGTTTGCGGGTTCGATTCCATCTCAATGCCAAAATACCGTAACCCCACGACTACTTGTAGAATTGATTGAGGATGGTTGCTATCAATTCTGGTATGGATAATATTAATGTGACGTGGAGTTAGCGGGGATAGCTACTACATATGTATACACCTTTAATCAATGGAGAATATATCCCTTTAATTCCTTAACCAAATCATGTACAATGGCTCGTACTCATGTTCACGTCTTATTCAATCAGGCTTTACATAAAACATATGAGGAATGGGTATTTTACAATTCAAATTTTGATTTAGATATAAATTACATATTTCATGTTAGTATTATAACGTTATTAAAATGTAACAGAGCATCATTATGTGTCGTTAATTCTATATGATTAAGTAAAAATGAAATATACGCTGAGAATTCGGAGAATTTAAATAATGCAGGCATAATTTATTTTATGAGGTTCAAAATCAGGAGTTATATCATTTTCCTCACATGGATAAGGTATTTACAGAGGTTGATCAGCACAGGCCTGTTGCATATTGAAAGGAGCCCTTTAGTGTTTCTATTGTGTGATTGGTAGTGTAGTACTCGATATATTTTGTCTGTCAGTACTATATTTGGAACAAGCAAAAAGAAAGTGTAGTTCATCATCTACACAGTTACATATATCACAAAGACGTTCGCTTCTTTCATAGAGCTATAGCATCACAATGGGGTAGAATTATGAAGGATCGTTCAAATTTGAATTGCTTTTTTTATTACAGAATGATAACCGGCTTGTCAGCTCTACACTTCTCTTTAAATTGATTTTCTAAAACTGTTTTGTACCTGATTAGTTAATTGTGTTTTATCTATGTTGTCTTTCTCAAACGTTTCAGCATAACATGTGATGATAGCTCCACCTGTAAGCATCTGCAGTCAAGTGCAATATTAGCATACAGGGTCACCTGTTTCCAAATGAACGCCGGCCTTTCCTTTGTTTACGCGCAGTACTCATGGAGCTAAAGTTCGTAGCAGGGTCTGCAATAAGGTTATAAGGTTGATTTGGACTTATCTTTTCAGAGATATGATCGCAATAAGATGACTCAAATAAGTGTATATAATGGATCTTTCCATTTTTAGCTATGCCCATCAGTACCTAAGCTCCACCCACACATCGCCGTGTTGGGATTGATCGATCCCCAAATGCCCTAACTATTAATTTCCTGAAAACTATACAGGGAAGTTGTTGAATATGTTGTAACTAATTTGACTAGGTGCTGTTGCTGCCTATGGCAGCAACAGCGCCCAGTCAAATTAGTTTTAAAATATTCAACAGAATATTTATTAAATAGTAAAAGCAAACAATTTGTACAACAACGCATAGACAGACTTCAAATATGCGTTTGTGACGTACTTATCGACGTCATTCATGACGTCATTCATTATGATGTCATTATACACATCGCGCAGTTCATTATGACGCTATATGATGGTACTCTGCAAAGGTGAATTACACTTTACTGGGTATAGGCATGTCCCCTGATAACACAGGTTATTGGGCCGGCACTGTCCCGTACTGGAACCAATATCGGCTCAGAAACCTGCACTATTAGGGCATGGTCTCGTGAAATTTTCACCTTTTAGTTTCACAAATTACGGTAAAATCGAGCTATTTACCATTTGAGCACAAAAATGCAGAATACGAAGAAGCATCAACAGTGAAAAAAATTATTTATTTAAATATTTTGAAGCTAGTTTGACTGGAAGCTGTGCCTGCCTATGACAGCAACAGCATCCTGTCAAATTCGCTTCAAAATAATCAACAGCTTACCTGTACAATTACGGTGCAATTGAGATATGGATAAAATTAATATTCTAATAACTCCATAATAACGCATGCATTCCTATTTGTCAAATAACAATGAGATTCAAATGCGCCAAGACTTTCGCGTGGAACAAATTTAAGTGCGAAGGTTTGATATTCGGATATAGAAATAACGTTCTCCAACTTACCAAAAAGTTCTTGTTGCGTCGGCGGTAGATGTAGGTACGGTAACAGAGCTGGATGCCGGGAGTGTGCCAACATAGCTGGCCTTGGTGCTAAAATACTGTCAATAGTGAACAGGGAGTGCGACATGGCGGCGCTGGCCGCGGATGCCATGGTTGAAGTCTGATAAGCTTTCATTTGTTCTGGGGTGCAATAGTACGGGAAATGGGCAGGCATCTTATAGAGATGATGCAGACCGTTTAGATAATGGTTATGTAGTAGAGATGTACTAGCGGCACTCGAACCATCGTGTCGTGAACTCGGGGATAAATCTCCAGCCATAATTAAACAGCACGTGTATTTTTTTTTATCACAGTATTATATAAATTTGCACCAAATCTCTAATTTCACAACACATCCAAGTTTCGTGTAAATCTCCGATGTTTTATCCCAATTCTTTGGCCATTTTGTAGTGATGTTGTCGTAGTTATTCCCGTTAATTTCACGTGTTGCCGCGAGGATAAAGAATTTATTTTGACGAGTGATGGCTGGTGTTATTAACTATATACGGAGCCGTGAGGAAACACTAATGGTATCTAAATTGTTTAGTGACAATTCATTTTCCCAAACACTTGTTTCATACGCTAAAACATCCAGCTGTTGGCATCCTCTGCAATTGCACGTGTGATCGTTCAATGGCACCGAATGTGTCCAGCACCTAAAGAACCAGGGTGCAATTATGTTCGCTTCACCCCCATCCGCGAGTTCCACGTCCAAGTTATCTCCGGCTATAGCCTATACCTAATCAAGTCAATTGTTAAATCGGTTTAACACGCAAGTTAAATATCTACTGGCGAAGTAAATAAGTGTACGCGGGTGAAACGGCTACCCGCTTGTAGTACAATACCGTATGGTCTATGATAATTTAATGTATTGATAGACGAGCGTCTATGTTGTATTAATCCATTTATGCTAATGACATTACCGCGGGACTATAGCAGGCGCGGTTACGGACCAATTCACCCAGCTATGTGTCGCCTATATTCCCGCTGGTAGTGTTGATCTATAATTTTCTAACCAGGAAATGTTGTCAACCACGACAAAGTCCCCACAGAATATGAGATTAAAAAACGTTTAGCCACTATTATATTTTTAGGAAAGTTCTTGTCACGTTGGACTAGTAGGGCTCGTCAATTAGATATTTTTCAGTCTTTGTCACTGTCGGAGTGACCGCGTAACGGACGAGTTATCTGTACTGACCAGAGCTCTGTCGCTGGTCTATACGACCTACGTGATTCGATACGCAATAGCCGTGAAATATGCCGTATGCCTGTGATCCTTTTTAACAAGCTCTCCTAATAATATTAACTTCCACTGCAGGGGACTAACGACTTAGTTGTCATCCCCGGGCTATTCAACCATGACGTCAGTTGATTGACAGCTGATCCAACTAATAATCTATTGAGCTTAGGCGGGCTCTCGGCTATAGTTTACGCCCCCTTTGTCGGATACCATATTGTTCGCGTTGACAGCCTTTCAACTCGCGTTCAATATAGAGCGAGTTAATCGCTATATAGCGCCATAGTGTTCAAGGGGAAGGGGTCTCTGGCCAAACACAACCTGATATAGTATCATTTTTCGGAACACATCCAAGTTCAAGTCCAAGTTCACATTCAAACAGGTTACATACATTCTGATGTCATAGAATGGTGCTTCATTCAATCTTTAACCTTCGAATTTGTTCAAGAAAACTTCAATTTTTCTCATAGAAAATGTCCATTTTCAGATCAAGAGAAGACTATTTTTGAAAATTTACTGCTGGAATGACTGGCTCGGTCACCTTCTCCTTGAACACTATGGCGCTATATAGTGATGAACTCGCTCTATATCTCTTGGTCTGCAAATGGACATTTCTCAAGCCTACTGCAGAACCCATTTTTGGCTGATATGAGTGTTAAATGGTTAAGATATACTACACATTTCCTATCGCAATAATAATAATAATAATAATAATAATAATAATAATAATAATAATAATAATAATTTCTTATCGGTGTTTAGACCCCTGCTAATTAGCTTTCAAGGTAATAATTTCTATATCAATCCAGAATGGAATTTGTTTTGCGGTTCACAAAGATACTAAGAGTAGGCCCTTTATTATTATTATTATTATTATTATTATTATTATTATTATTATTATTATTATTATTTATTTATTTATTTTCTTCTTTAAAGGTGCATATTTACACCAAAATGTTTGACAATTAAAATTGTTAAAATCTTATTCTTTTAGAGGCCCTTTGTTGTGTACCTCAATGTAATAAAACAAAATAAATCTTAGCATATGATACTTGTATTATGTTGAAATAATAATAATAATAATAATAATAATAATAATAATAATAATAATAATAATAATAACCGTGTAAGTGTATGTATTAATGGACCCCATAAGCCACATTGTGGCCTGGGTGTAAATAAATTTTTGTAAAAATGTAGTTGTGATGTTGAATTAGGGACTCGTGCCTCTAATTATCTTTCACAACTTTAAAAATTAAATTAATTTATACCTAATGAAATCATCAATTGTTAAGATGTATTCAGTTTCATAACATCTAGGCACACAATGTAGGCTTACGCCTCGAAATGTATAGCATTTTAACAATTCTATTGTCAAGTATTTAGTGTGAATACGCACCTTTAATTTTTATTAGTCGACATCAGTCATGTATTCTCACCGATCACCTTCACTTGAACAAACTTGACTGGTCTCGCCCCTGTCATATATTCCAAATTGTGGCTGTTACCTTTTTGGGGGAAACGATCGGCTGTGGTCTTAGAGTGGCCGACCGGTAATCTGCCGGGCGGGGGGTTAAATCGGGCGCGCAATCGGTGGAAGCGCAGGCAATCTCATTCACTCCTCGCTGCCTCTTTCCACCCAGGAGTATAAATGGGTACCAGTGTAAAACTGGGGAGGTTACCAATACTAGACTGAAATAAAACCAGCCTAGAGTGGCGGGGATGGGACCTGGAATCAGGGACTCGATAGATGCCAACCAAACCAATAACTTCTTATTGTTCCCTGTTACCACTGAGGCGAAGTCGTTTTAACAAGATCATCCAAGACGCCATACACATACAATAACCAGGTTCTCTTAAATACATTTGAGTCAACTCAGGAAACTTTGGGCTTAACTATGGGAGGAACATTAGTCTGATGACCAGTAGAAGCTCCAATGAGTAGTAAGTGACCACTAGCAATGTCCACTATCATTTCACATATTTTATGCTAATTGTTTGGGGGAATTGTGTTAATAGAGGTCAAAAGGTAAACAAATCGGGGAATTTGGGTATTGTTTGACTACTGGATATTTCTGTGACTGTCAACGCATTTATAAAGGAAGATTTCGGTACTTATATCCCTCTTGACACTTGCAATGAAATATTTGCGCACCTGTGTGCACTAGAAAATGCTTCCATGGTCCGGAAATCGTATTATGAATCTTATTTTAATATATTGACTAATTGTATTCCATTTCCTCAGGCAATCATATGACGTCATAATCAACTAAGTGACGTGTATGATGACATCATAATAATTGCGTCATGAATTGCTCGATTTAGTCCGTCTTAAACGCTTAATAGTTCGTCAGATTGTATGAATTGCATGTCTTTACTATTTAATAAACATGCTGTTGAATATTTTGAAACTAATTTGACTGAGCGCTATTGTTGCCATTGGCAGCAACAGCACCCAGCCAAATTAATTTCAAAATAATCAACAGCTTACCTGTATAATTTTCCGGAAATTGATAGTCAGGGAGTCCAGCGATCGATCGATCCCAACACGGGCGAAGTGTGGGTGGAGCTTAAACTAGAATGGGCGGAACATAGCTAAAACTGGAAAGGTCCATTTAATTGGCCTTTCTGAATCAGAGAACTATGTACTTATTTTGGTTTCGATTATACATGGGATAACCCGGGTCACCAGAAATCTGACATTAGGAAATTAAAACTTGATGCAGTCCAAATACAATGTATGCCGACGCTTGGAAAGATAGCCGTACAGTCTGCTGGATACATAAGTTTCTCCTCGGTTTCTTGGTGTACCACTTTTTGTATTGTTCTGGTTTATAGGAATTAACTTGTTCCGCACATCGCCAGCTAAGCTCCACCAATACTTCGTTCATGTTGGGATCGTTTGGTTCTTGAACTTACTGACTATAAATTTTAAAAGAAAACTATAGTCCTACAGGTTTGTTGTTGGGTATTTTGAAACTGGTTTGACTGCGTGCCGTTGCGGCCTATGGACCGGCGCCCAGTCGGGTGGTTTCAAAATATTCAACATTAATTTCTTATTTAGGAAAGACATACCATTCGTACATGTTGGTTTATTAAACGTTCTAAGACGGTGTAAATCGAATCATTCACGCTTTATTAAATAATGACGTCATCCTACACTCCTCGCAGTTGTGTATGGCGTAATTTGACGGATGGATAAACTGGAAAGGTGCATGGAGATGATACTATACTGAACTAATCTTTTTGTAACAGACACAGTGCAATCGCTGAAATATTCAAACCTTTAACCCTTTTAACACACAGATCAGCCTAAAATGCTTCTAGATTGCCCTTGAGATGTGACAGTTTGCAGACCGGGAGAGGGTCAGTTACAACTGGAATGACTGGGTCGATAACCGAGCCAGCCATTCCAGTGGTAAATTTTCAGAGAGAGAGGGTCTTCTCCTGGTCTGCAGATTGGCATTTTTCTTTGAAACTAGAAGCTTTCTTGAAACATTTAAGTGTTAAATGGCCAACCGTTCTAATGTATATATGTAAATATTGCATTCCAACCCTCTAGCTACATACCGCCTATGTAATATATTTTAGGGATAGAATCGTATCTAAGTCTACAATTGTGACTTGTGACTCAATCCCATTGTTCTCAATGGCAATAAAATATGTTTAAAAAAATAGCCTTCTAAGCACAAATGCTCTTATGGATTGTTAAAGTTTAACTTTGAGATGGAAAACTATCTGACGTAAGTATTTTACGAAACTTAGGCCGTGTTCTCACTGGAGAGATAATCGGAAATAACGCCATACCTCAGTAAGGCATTACGCCGGTTCAGTCTCTAGTGAGAACACGGCTTTAGAGATAGAGCACACAGCCTGGCGAGTGAATTTGGAAGATACCAAAAGGTACCACTTGAACGCAGGATATGCAAGATGTGAGCGTATTTAAGATGCGTATTGAAGATGAGAAGCACTTTATCCTGCATTGTTCTGCTTATGACTCTGAAAGACAGACCCTCTTCAATGCACTTGGCTCCTTATGCGACTTGCCATCATTAAAGGTACATATTCACACCAGAATGATTGAAAATAAAAATGTTAAAACTGCATACTTTTATAAGCTTAAATTATGTGCCTATGTGTAACGAAACGAATTAAATCTTAACATATGATGATTCCATTCTATATAAATTAATATAATTTTTTAAGTTGCGAAATTGAAATAGAGGCCCGTGCCTCTGTTTCAATTTCGCAACTTAAAAAATTATATTAATTTGTATGGAATGGAATCATCATATGTTAAGATTTATTTCGTTTCATTACACATAGGCTCACAGTTTAAGCCTCTAAAAGTGTATAATTTAAACAATTTTATTTTCAGAAATTTTTTCTGTGAATATGCACCTTTAATTGATGATGAGAAGTTCGTTTTCATAATGTCCTGCAATAACCGCGATATAGAAATTTCTGAACAGGTTCGTTTTGTTCATGAATGTGTGCTAAACAGCATTCTACAACTATTGATTCTATGCATTCGGATATGCCTATGTGACCACGACTTAATACATTCTATCTTTCCATCTATCCTGCTGTTTTGTAGATATGCTGACTGTTACATTGTGTATATATTGTTAATGCATGTATATGTTTTATATTGTATCCATAGATTGGATGTGCTGTGTGCGGACACCATACTGTATGGATTTGAACGCAATAAATTGAATTGAAATTGAACTTGGTGCTAACAGTTTAAAAAGTGACTGTTAAGATGCACTATCAAATCTAAAAGGTTAATGGACTGATCCATTTCTAGCTACACCCCACCCCCACCCCCCCCCTGCCCCCCTGCCCCCCCCCCCCCATTTCTGATTAATTACCAACCACTTTTTGTGCGTGTTGGAATTTATATATTTTGATCTCGGAATCTCCGGAATGTTAATTTCAAGGTAATTAATAGGGTAGGCACCGTAAGCTGTTGAATATTTTGAACCTAATTTTTGACAGGGCCCATTTCGCTGTTGCGTTCTGGGAGCAATCATGGTGCCTCTAACGAAAGACTCTGTAATGATGTCAAGAAAGTACTATAGGGACCACAGAGATAAGATTGATACCTTTCATTTTGCATACGCATTTTGAAAATAATATTGAAATAGCTTATAAATTCCGGAATCATTAACGTTCTAGTATAAACTTCATTGAATCGATGAAAGTTACTGAGACGAATTATGGTCATCCAATCTACAGTACAATGGGTGGCGGTCTTGGAAAGTGCTACTCTAGCTCCCAGTATAAAACTATGAATGGGTTCTTGGAAGTAAGAAAAACGCGACTTACAAAGCATGCCTTATGCTTTCTAATGGAGGAATCTATCGCCTATTTTTAGCTAATCTCCACCCACACTTCAGTCAGTTTGGGATGGATTGATCCCTGAACAACATGACTATCAATTTCCAGAAAACTGTACAGGCAAGCTGTTGAATATTTTGAAACTACTTTGGCTGGGTGCTGCTCAGTTAAATTAGTTTCAAAATATTCAACATCATGTTTATTAAATAGTAAAGACATATAATTCGTACAACAACGCTTACTCCGTCATCAATTAACCGTTTGTGACGAACCTAGCTACGCCACGCATGATGTAATTGATTATGAAGTAATCCTACACGTTACGTAGTTGATTATGACGTCATATGATTGATGGATAAATTGGAATTCTCCACTCTCTAGGACACCAAAAATTCCCCGACACCGCCCCTTTCAGAGATCCGCTGAACATCATGAGGCTAGCAAGATTCGAGTAGATTCTATTGAATCCAAAACCTCTCATCACTTTCCCTATACCATATCCATACATGACCTGCCAAAATGAAAGTACCAATCATTACTATGTTGTCCTTGTGGTAGTCTGTGGTGTGCTGTTTGATATAATGCTCCTTCATACGCATGCTTAGCCCAAACCGCCGTTATGCTATCCTTCTGTCTACCATCTTCTGCATCATTTCGTGATATTAGTGAGGCATGGAAGCGATGGAACCTCGCACCCAGGATATTCACTGTCCTCAATTAGAGGAGTCCAGCTTCCACGCAAGACGACTCCAATAAAAAAAACTTTGTTGCGCGTCACTTAATGCAGAGAAAAATTTTACCCCGAAGAAATCCGTGAACATTATTACCCCTACCTCCACCAAAATGTTGCCTTCATGAACACAGAAAGGGGGTTGAAACCATTTATTATCATGTATACCCTATAGCTATTTGGAAGAGAACAATGTAAAAACGCCCCTCCCTGAACCAATTGAGAACAATGACTAGATGGTAGCGAGGAAATTAAAAGGGGAACCCATGTGGTGTGTCCATTGGATACTATACGCTCACCCTATCAGATAATCTATAGAAGGGGTGTGACTAGGGAGAAAACGACCAGGACAGGTCCATTGAAGATGATGATGATGATGATGATGATGATGATGATGGTGGTGGTGGTGGTGGTGGTGGTGGTGGTGGTGGTTGTGAGGGTGGTGGTGGGTTGGTGTGTGGTAGTTGTAGTGGTGGTGGCGGTGGCGTTGGTGGTGGCGGTGGGGTGGTGATGGTGTTGATGATGATGATGATGATGACTGAAACGACTGCGATAATTAAAAATCTTTATGGTTATTTTGAAATTGAGTCAATGATATTTCAGTGATAAAAGCACATAACATATGGTAATACGTCGTTTGAGATGTATTCTTGAATACGTATAAGTGGAACTGTTGCTAATGTTTTGCTTGAGATAGATTTTAATTGTAGTGTCGATTTGATAATTAGATGCATATTAAATTTAGAGGAGTTACTCAGGAATCGTATACACATATCTTTATCCAGTTATCAATGTATCGTGTTCACTTTCATTATCATCATCAGAAACAATAAGTTCTACCATGTTCATACATCCATCACCATAACAATTATCACGTGCCGAAACACACTTGAGGCCATTTTTACAACAAGAGCGTACCGTTGTTCCACATGGATTGTTTAAAGAAGATTTATACATACATTGAACAACTTTGAGGATGTCTTGTGGTCCATGTTCTAAGTCAGTCGACATAGGTGTTAATTTATGATTTTAAGCTTCCATTTCCATTCTGTAGGATCAAGCATAGTCCTTAGCATTAGGCTTTTCCATTGTACAATTTGGATAGTTACTCTTAGACGATGGTAGACAGCTGCTCGCTCTGTTGCTGCCATCCGCATATATAAAGCGTACTTCAGCCCATTCAATGTATCAGTCGGCTTCCCTCCGTACAGCATTACCAATAGCTTCAGTCCAGCCTCGCTAACCTTCTCTTGTGTAGTGTCATATGTACCGAACTCATCACTCAGTTACCGGAATGCTTCTGAATATTTAACCGTCTTTAGAATAGCAGTTTTACCGTGACCGAACAAAGCTGAAGATTTGTCACACCCACCGCGTGTATGAATGAATAGCAGCCGATGAGCGATCTCATCGCCCAGATGTGCACACACATCCCGGATATGGCAGAGCTTCTGACTTTTCCTCTGACGTCTCTTTCCCTCTGATCTCAGAAATATGTCTGATAGGTCAGGTCTAAAATAGTACAAGAGGAGCACAAGAATGTCAGTGTGATAGTGTCATCAGCTACTGCTGTCACGGACTGGTTATTTACAGATGCAAGTTCTATGGCTAATGATACTATCAGTGTGTCCACATCATCTCTGCTTGGCGCA
The DNA here is from genome assembly GCA_034401795.1 of Chaetoderma sp. LZ-2023a. Taxonomy (NCBI): domain Eukaryota; kingdom Metazoa; phylum Mollusca; class Caudofoveata; order Chaetodermatida; family Chaetodermatidae; genus Chaetoderma; species Chaetoderma sp. LZ-2023a. Next base: position 69,769,904 of record CM067373.1, read on the forward strand.
CATTATGATTTTCAGCAGCAAGGTAACGTGCAAGTAAAGATACGAATTGATTCTTATTTTCTTCATTTGCTAGAAAGACTTTCTTGCTTGCATGTACCACAGCAGACTCATTGGTTGTTATGTACGCTACTGACTTTCCTGATCTCCGCTGATGCTCATGGTCTTTAGTTGATGGTCCATTACAATATCCATCAAAGACTGAAACACACTGCTTGTCTCAAGATGAACTACATGTTGACCTACTGTGATGCTTTTTTGTAGACTAACAAGCGTCTTTACTTGATCAGCTTACTTTCGCAAAACGTCAGAAACTTTTATGTTATCAAACCTCTTTTGTATTTTGGCTTTAGCCGCTTCAGCTTGATCCCAGTTGATTCCATCATGATCACCGGCAGTTAGGCCAGAGGCCAGGCATCGCAACCTTTCATCATCTATGTCAAACGGTTTATAGGTATCAAACTAGTCAACAACACTGAGAAGGTTTTAGAAGTCATGGTTGACTCTTGATTTTCCCAGCTCAACATGTTGTGTGCGTGTTATGTGTTGATGTTTAGACAAAGAAGTCATAGCATCATGACCACTGGCACACACGTGCATGCTGTTGACCCAGGTGATACGAACAGACGCTGTAATTCCTCGTCCTCGTGTCAAACGTCCTCGACTTGTTGTGCTCAGCAACATTACTTGCTCAATAACAAGATCTGTCTAACTCCAGAGTCCAGCCCAATATCTGTCAGATTTGCGTACTGTGCGATATCCACGAATCATGAACTTATCATATAACCATGGGTGGGTATTCGATAATTCAAGCATAAGTTGAAGATACAGACGAGTGGACTTTGCATAATTGTTATGGCCAGTCGCTGCAAACAAGTTGATCATCTTGCTGACTGAAATAAGATGCAAATGCCAATCATCTGTCCTTCCGGCTCTTATTTAAATAGTTTGAGCGTGTCAATGTATACAATGTACTGAAGCCACAACCTAGTAATTCTTGAATTGGTTGCAGGCACGTATTTGTATTTATCCATTGACCCTGGTAATTTGCGCAGTGCTTTAGATTCGGCGACATCCTCTTTAGTATCTTGTTTCTGCACAACCACCTCATTTAGATCGCGCAATTGTATGTGTTCCTCGTCAACTAGACGTAAGTCATCATTCAAAATATTGTCAATATGGCACTTGCAACATCTACACTATCGAATAAATTAGCACGAGCTTCGCTTTTCACATTTTAGCATACACATTATCAACAATTTCACATGCAAGATATATCTCCAATATCACACCAGCAACATTTTTTTTTGAAAATCTGTCTCAACCAGAAATTTAACAACAGTTTAACGTTTAGGATACATCTCAAATGCCACATTCCCATCAGATTCACTGTCACGATCTGTCTCAACTAGAATCTTACCAACATCTTAACTTTGAGGATATCTATCAAATGACTCACTATTAAAATCTGACTCAACCAAATCACTGTGACAATCTGTCTGAAAAATCTTTTTATTAACGGGATCACTTTGAGGATCCATCAATATGTACAATTCCGCAACTGCTCCGGACTCCAGCTATTCACACAATTCAGTAAATGCTTTCAGCATCTCCTGGTTCTTAGGCCGAACAATTGGTTTGTCTTGGCTATGGGCAGTATATAAGATCTTTGCTGACATGAAAGTTGACTGGTAAGATCTGTGATAGACGGCTTCAATAGCAACGAAGTAGAAACACTGTTGCAGTTTTGCCTCAACTTCACGACCCCGTGCACTAATCCTTTGTTTACACACGTAAAGAATCTGGTCACGAAATTGCAAGGTACACGTTGATGACATCTGGACACTGACTCGCTCTCTCCTTCCCTCCATCCCTCCCTCCCTCCCTCCCTCCCATCTCTCCCTCTCTCTCCCCCTCCCTCCCTCCCTCTCTCCCTCTCTCTCTTTCTCCCTCCCTCCATCCTTCCCCCTCTCTCTCCCTCTCTCTCTCTCGCTCTCTCTCCACCCCCTCTCCTTTTCTCTCTGAGAGTGTCTATATTATTACAGTTTTCCTCACCACATCAGAGTGGTAGGACACCCAGTCGCTAACACACCGCCAGGATTGACCTTGCTCTGTTAAAGAGGATGCCAAAAACCTATTTTACCCTCGGGGCTCCAGATACACTCACTACGCCACTGTATCCCACCGCTGCATCCCCACTCCCCTAATCAGATGCTCTGCTAATAATATCAAAGTACCAGTAGTAAATTCCTGAATTATTTATTAATCACATGACGTACCGCTGATTTGCAAGTAACATCCATCACCCCACCCCACCCATCCCATCCACACATCATTCCACCACTGCTAAATCTAATTTAACGCAATTACCGTGGAATATTAACATGTTTTGTTGACGAGTTAGGTTAAGTGTTCACAGGGTAAAGTATATCATGTCGGCATAATAGCTTGCAGTGATCATATCGCAAGGCATCAGTGTTACAAGTTACGTGTGATCCCGGAAACAGATTACACATGCATATAATTGGTATATGCACAGTTTTGGAGAATGACTGGCTACACCAACTAATTTGTCACGTACTCAAATCACGTGCTAGTATATAAATAATGGACAAGAAATAGCATACTCCATACATTTTCAGAAAACATATGGATCAAACTTCCATGGGTATGGTGCATGGCAAAGATTACGAAAATCTGGCGTGCACTCATATGTATTTTGTAAGATTTCCCCAAAAGGGATTTTTGCGGATTGTGGATATGATATAGAGCGACAAATTCCGCTTCAAACGACATCAAAACTAGCTTAACAGCAATTTTTTCCGGGTCCGACCCTAATTCTACTGCACTATATAGCAGCAACAGCGCCCAGTCAAACTAGTTTCAAAATATTCAACAGCATGTTTATGAAATGGTAAAGACATACAATTCATAAAACAACGCATAGTCCTTCATCAATTAAGTGTTCGTGACGAACCTATCTACGTCATTCATTGCGTCATTGAATATGGCGTCATACTACACGTCACGTAGTTGATTATGACGTCATATGATGGATCGATAAACACGTAATGTCCATTGTATGACGAGTGATATCTCCTGTTGACCACTAATCAAGACTGATTTTCTATAATTTATCAGCATATAGGTGGGTATGCCACAGGTGATTAATTATGCAAATATATAAATAAAATGCTGTTTAATTTGTTTTGCTTATGCGACTGACTGCGAGATCAAAACTGATAATCAATAGTTAGGGCGTTAATATCAAACGATAATCTGTACAACAGCTGCTGTCTCGACATTAACACAGGTATATGTGGCGTGAGTCATATAGCATAGCTCACCAATGATTCGGCCAGATCTGCTTAATGTTTCGTTTTACGAAAATCCCCACCCAAAATACGAGATCGGAGATGGGCGAAAAAATAAAACTAATGCAGAATTTCAAGCTCAGTAGCTTTAATCTGTTACAGTATTAATCCTTTCATCTTGTTAATTGTCAAGATTAATCAAGAAAATCCAAAACGTTTTCTCAGTGAGTGTCCATTTGTATGCCAATAAATGCTTATTTTTGAAAAATTACCACCGGAATGGCAATACCAGTGGTAAGTTTTCAAAAATACTCTTCTCTTGGCCTGCAAATAGATTTTTCTCATGACGATTGCAAAGCCATTTTGCTCGGCTTGGTCATAAAAGAGTTAACAAAGCTACAGAGAACAAAAAGAGATACAGAAAATTCTGAGGAATTCCGAGTGATAAGGACTTATCTGCGAGAAATAGCTAGACGAATAAAATAATGCCTTAATCTTCCAACATTATGTTTTACTAGACATGGAGATATTAAGTTAGGAGGGTTTGTAAAACTAAAGAATACATTGGTATGGCATTAGACCGATAAAATATAACATTAATACGACATCATATAAATAAATTAATAAATGCCACTCCACAGCACACCAAAAAACAGCCCATCTTAATAAACAGTGAGAGATATGCGCGTAGTTCCTTTGTAGTTAGCCAGCCAGCAAAGCCTATTGCTTCAATAGATGATATTAATTTGTTCCAAGCAAACAAACATGCCAGTACCATTCCGTATGCTCAAATGGACGTCCTCATAGTAGTCAAACATTAGTAACATGTCTCCTCAGATGAGGCCATTAAAGGATGACGACACAATGTCCATTTCACCTGCACAATGACCATTTCACAGCCAATTTCTTTAATTAAGATTAGGTTAGAAGTACTCGTGCTTATCAGAATTGAGGCTGAAAGGTGCAATCTGCTAACATTTAGTGAAGGACGTGTTTTCCCCACAGAAGACAATCGAATTTCTTTCTTCATTGGATTTTAACGAATTTGATGATTCTTTATGTGGAATAATGTCCCACATATATAATCTGTGTGACCCGGAACTTTCGCGTGGTATTAGTCCGTTTCATGGTGACTAAACGCAACAAAGGAGTCAGTCAGAGTGTCCTCCCCAGACGGGTCAAGTGAACAGACGCCATGGGTGATGTCGTTCGAGGGCTACCACACAGCCAGGATATATTTCATGTTATCTATCCCTGCCGAAAGCAAACCACTAATGCAATGGCGTGTTCTTGTTAGACGACGTAAAAATGCAAGGTTTGCTAATGCCAACGTGGTGGAACATTACGGTTATAGTGACAGGGAACCAGGCATGGTGTAGGTGGAAGTAGTTCGCGTGACCATACATACCATTATTTCATCCATAATGACTCTCTGACTGGTGTGAGGTAGAAGAGACGAAGTTGCCCACCCCTTTGTCTGGTCCTGTGCTAATGCAATATGACAAGAGCTCATTCGCGACCACACAGAGCAAGGGTTATTCACCCCTACCTGCCAAACGAAGGTATCGAGCGAATGGCGTGGCCAGCTCGGTTTCCAGACTGCAAAGAAGGTATCAAGCCGCAATCAGTTCTAGAGATGGCCATACGCGATAATAGGGAACCGGGAACCCTGACTGTGGCATTTGGCACACTTATCCGTACATGACTGCAGTTCCACCACAGTATACTGCATGGCTACATATGTCACTGTACTTGTTAGGCCAGCTCAATTTAATGTTTCATTTTACGAAAATTCTCACCCAAAACATAACAAGACCGGAGATTGGGAAAAATAAAAATAATGCATAATTTCAGCTCAGAAGTCTTAAGCTATTACAGTATTGACCCTTTCTTCATAGTAATTGTTAAGATTGCTCACGAAAATCCAAAACGTTTTCAATATACAGGCCAAGAGACACAAAGAATTTTTAATTTACCGCTGGAGTGGCTGGCTCGTTAACAAGCGAGTCACTCCAGGGGTAAAAATTTAAAAAGTAGTCTTCTTTTGGCCATCAAATGGACTTTTCTCATGACCATTGCAAAGCCATTTTGAGCGGCTTGACCATTAAAGGCTTAACAAAGCTACAGAGAACAAAAAGAGATACTGAAGCTTCTGAGGAATTCCGAGTGATAAGGATTTGGCTGCGAGAAATTGCTAGATGGGAATAATGTTAAATATAATGCCTTAAAAGTCCAGCATTATTCTTTTTCTAGATATGGGAAAATTAAGGTAGGAGAGTTTGTAAAGTAAAAGAATAAATTGTTATGGCTTAATGCCTGGTCGCACAATATGTCACCTCGCTTTTCTGTGTTGTTAAGGCCATATGACTTCTGCTTTGTATCACTATATATGTTCAATTTTCTGTAACTGTACGTTTTTATTATTAGCAATTTTAGTAGTATATATATTGGCACCTCTAACTAACTGCGAGTGAAATCTACCACTAGGTTGAATGGCACCAACAAGAAGTCTGTACCTACTGAGCTCGTTAATTGTGTCAACAGACACATTCGTTGAACGGGTTGGGGTCGGGAGTAATGAGCTGATGTCGCATGCTACCCTTAGAGATTTTACCCTCGCATCCGACCAAAATCAGTTAACAGAGCGGCTGACTCACTACAGGAGCTCACGTGGTGCCATTTCTGATTATGTATGGTACACAGACTGTTTTGGTGATCCGCAAGAGTGCTTTTCTATGATTTGTCACATAACAAGAAAAAGATGAGTTTACTTAGTATTACGCTTTTTCATTCTACGCAGATTTTTCAGCATGGGCATGCTCTCACTCCATATAGTGACCCACATAATATGCTCTGTCTACCCTCCCACACACTGTGTTATTTCTACTTACCCACACATTGTATTGTGTCTACAACGCAATGTGTTCTCTCTCTCTCTCTACACACACACGCACGCGCGCGCGCACACACACACACACACTGTGTTCTCTCTACTCACTCACACTGTGTTCTCTACTGACCCATACAGTGTTCTATCTACTAACTCACAGTGTGTTCTCTCTATTAACCCGCACACTGTGTTCTGTCTACTCACCCGCACACTGTGTTCTGTCTACTCACCCACACACTGTGTTCTGTCTACTCACTCACAGTGTGTTCTCTCTATTAACCCACACACTGTGTTCTGTCTACTCACCCGCACACTGTGTTCTGTCTACTCACCCGCACACTGTGTTCTGTCTACTCACCCACACACTGTGTTCTGTCTATCCACGCTCAGTGTGTTCTCTCTACTAACCCACACACTGTGTTCTGTCTGCTCACCCACACCGTGTTCTCTACTAACCCACACACTGTGTTCTGTCTACTCACCCACACACTGTGTTCTGTCTACTCACTCACACTGTGTTCTCTACTGCGCCACACACTGTCTTCTCTCTACTCACCCACACACTGTGTTCTGTCTACTCACCCACACACTGTGTTCTGTCTACTCACTCACAGTGTGTTCTCTCTATTAACCCGCACACTGTGTTCTGTCTACTCACCCGCACACTGTGTTCTGTCTACTCACCCACACACTGTGTTCTGTCTACCGACTCACAGTGTGTTCTCTCTACTAACCCACACACTGTGTTCTGTCTGCTCACCCATACCGTGTTCTCTACTAACCCACACACTGGGTTCTGTCTACTTACCCACATACTGTGTTTTGTCTACTCACTCACACTGTGTTCTCTACTGCGCCACACACTGTGTTCTCTCTACTCACCCACACACTGTGTTCTGTCTACTCACCCATACACTGTGTTCTGTCTACTAACGTACACTGTGTTCTGTCTACTCACTCACACTGTGTTCTCTCTACTAACCCACATACTATGTTCTGTCTACTCACCCACACACCGTATTCTGTCTACTAACCCACACACTGTTCTGCCTATTCACTCACACTGTGTTCTCTCTGCTAACTCACACACTGTGTTCTGTCTACTCACCTACACACTCGGTTCTATCTACTCAGCCACCCACTGTGTTCTGTCTACTCACTCACACTGTGATCTCTACAGACCCACAAACTGTGTTCTTTCTACTCACTCACACTGTGTTTTCTCTACTAACCCACACACTGTGTTCTGTCTACTCACCCAAACACTGTGTTCTCTTTACTAACCCACACACTGTGTTCTGTCTGCGCACCCACACACTGTGTTCTGTCTACTCACTCACACTGTGTTCTTTACTGGCCCACAAACTTTGTTCTCTCTACTCACTCACACCGTGTTCTCTCTACTAACCCGCACACTGTGTTCTGTCTGCTTACCCACATTCTGTGTTTTGTCTACTCACTCAAACACTGCGTTCTCTCTACTAACCCACACACTGTGTTCTGTCTGCTCACCCACATACTGTGTTCCCTTTACTCACCCACACACTGTGTTCTGACTACTCACCCGCACACTGTGTTCTCTTTACTCACCCACACACTGTGCTCTGTCTACTCACCTACACACTGTGTTCTGTCTGCTCAGCCACATACTGTGTTCTCTCTACTAACCCACACACTATGTTCTGTCTGCTCACCCACACACTGTGTTCTCTCTACTCACCAACCCACCGTGTTCTGTCTACTCACCCATACTCTGTGTTCTGTCCGCTCACCCATACACTGTGTTCTGTCTACTCACCCACATACTATGTTCTTTCTACTCACCTAGACACTGTGTTCTGTCTACTCTCACACACACACACACCACACGCACGCACGCACGCACGCACGCACGCACGCACGCACGCACGCACGCACGCACGCACGCACGCACGCACGCACACACACACTTACACTATATTCTCTCTACTCGCCCACAAACTGTGTATTGTGTGTATTCCATTATGCACTCTGTTCTGTCCGCTCATCCACTCACTGTTTTCAATCTCGCCAAACACGACTTCATGCTTGCAGCGCTGCTCTCACATACGCTATTACAATGGAGTGTTAGCTAGAATGTGTTCACTGCTGAATATAGAAATGATGAATGCAGTTGATCTAATTCGACTGGACGCTGTTGTTGCCATAGGCACCCGACCACAGGCAACAGCAACATCAACATCCATTCAAATTTGTTTTAACATCTTACCCGTATAGTTTTCTGGAAATTGAGGTTTAGAGAGTGCGTTTTGAGCGATGTTACGTATATCTAAAGTGGAGCAACGGGAGGTTCCATTTTCATCGCTCCTGTTTTCCTGTTATTTCTAGAATATTGGTCCAATTTATATATTTTAAATGGGTGTCCATTCCTATAGTCTTCGTCAGAATCATGTTGATCTTGCTATTTACATCTTCACATTCATTTCAAGGAAATGGTCTGTCACAGTAGATAATGGTATTTATGGAATTGAGTAATTCAGATTGTTATAATCCAGAGTCACTATCTTCCTCGGACTTTTCTTGGCTTTCACTGTACACACACACATCTGCTTCTATTAACTCGGCATGTTGCACATTTAGAAGCTTTGTGCAATGGTGTCATATACGATAGTTATAGGTATGGCCGCAGAGTCAGTACTAGGATGACAACGACAAGTTTCTTTTTGTCATCTAGGGCCCAGCCATGACATGTGGGCTTGGGATGGCGGGGTATTGCTCTGGAATGTGATGACATATGTATGACTGATAATTTAGCCTCAAGGCATTTAAGTGTACACAATCTTTACAAGGTAGACGTTGTTTTGACTCTACTCCACTGGCCTTGGTCCTGAAGAGTTCGTACCGCATCTCATTCACTGTGAATTCATTCGGTACTAGAAACAGATCGGCTGGTAACATTCATTGCTTACAGAAATTCTCAAATGCGTTCTGGTAATTAGTTTCCTTGCAACAGATTTAGAGCACACACTTGTCCACATCCTCCAAAGGCACTAACTGAATCGCAGGAAGGAATGCAAACATAGCAAAAAACAACACATACCATTGCCTAGTATTACGTTCAAATTAGTCACGTAAATGTATCTAAGTCGTGTTTTGTGTAACGCTGTATGTATATGTTGTTTTCTATGTCTTTGCTGAGTGGTAGTCCGAAAATCAGGATAGCTATGTCTTCTGATAGCATGATCACTGATGTTACTGAAATGGGTTTAGCATGTAAAATATGCACGTGTCTGCCGCCTTCTGTGATGCCTGCAGATCCGCTACCTCTTGACTGTCATCTTTAGTTAGTCTTAAACACTTCTGTTCACATGTAACATACAACCCTCATTTCGCAAGATGTTAAAGCATCTTTCCCTTCTTCCAATCTTCTGAGAGGAACTTTAAAAAACGCTTTTTTTACATGCAGAGCAAGCCAACAGAAGCCGCCACTGCTGGATCTTTTGTCTTGGTGAAATACTCGTGAATTTAGCACCACTATCTGACCCTCTATTTTCTCTCTCTACATTTTTGATAGAATTGTCAATGTATGTATCAAACACTACATCTATATAGATCATATTATACCACTGCCTGGAGAGCTGACTTGATAATATGTTCCAATAGGTCACCAAATATTTTGTTCTCTCCATGTAGATTTTGTATGAGGCTCATCCTGGGAATGAACAGTCAGATGGAGTAGGGATGAATTCTGCTGACGAAACCTTTTTTCAGGTGTTTGGCCAGAGTAGCTTTGTTAGTCTTCTTTGGTGTGACATCACAATAGAAAGGGCCCAGGGCAAAGCTCCAAGAGGATGATGTAGGTCATCTCGCATATGAAGGTTTCTGCTACCATGGGACCAAAACGTTTATTAATTGCTTTTAAACGGATTTTGTTGTTCGATGGTCTGGTTTTATTCTGTTTCTTAATGTTAGTGAATGGTTTCAGATTTAGTTTTGTTAAGCTGTCATGGAAATGTTTTAACTCGAAATTCCATTTCCAATATATTCTGCATGAAATCTAACCCTTTATCGTCAGCTGTTTCCAGATCACTGACTACATCCGGTGGAGTGACAGGACGTGTAGATATGCAGTGAAACTGAGAAGGGTCTCCAAAAGGGTATCTTCAGTTCTATATGGTATTCTCGATTAAGTGGACATCAATCTTATCATTGTATATTCGTGAAGGCTGCAAGACCTAGACTGGGGCTATTTAACTCGACCATGTATCTAAATTGTTTTAGACAGCTGCTTCTTTGTTCCACAGTTAAATGGTATCGGCTGACAGCTCTAGGGTGCAAACTGAAACCTTTGTTACCACCATATGTCGGTGTGTCCTTGTTGGCAATTTCTTCAAAGGTTTGATCAAAGTTGAACTCCAAATCCTTCTGCCAGAATGTGATCATATACACTTTGATAATCGATGGACCACTGGTCATCTCGGAATAATACACAGGCAAGTACCTTGCAGAGTTGGTTTTGTCATATGCAGCGGACTAGGATACCATGGTATGAATTGATGCGATGTGAAGAAACCAGTATCCATATTTTGAAGCACGTATGAGCCTAGCATGATTTCCATCATATCCACATAAGGCATCCAGAAAGAAAAGCGTTGGCCATTAAAACAACTATCGTAATCAAGAGAGTTGTTGAAGAGCTCAAAGATTGTGTGACATGATGGATGTTGTAGGGTAGTTTCCAAGTGATCATGTGAAATATTTGTGTGCAGCTTTTCAATCATCTACAAAGTGTCATTCACGTAAACATTTCCATGCAAGTCTCAGAAGGTCTTCATATACAAGAGTGTGATGTCTAACATGATGGTTATACTTGCGACATTCACATACACTGCGTATTGATCCCTCAGCAATCACTTCTAACTCTACAGCGATATCTCCTAAACCTGCATCATGGAATCTATTCCCGATTGCAGACAGCATATTACATTTGGTGTGGAGAACACCAATTCTCAGAATAATTGAATGGAATTTGTTCCCATTCTGCCAGGATACTTCTGAAGCGTGGGAATACATTATCTCATCGAATACACAAACTATGTGAGACAAGTCCAACGATTCCATGATTTTGACAGTTTGATGGAGTACTTCATTGACAGTCGATAACTTAGTCATAGGAGCATTTACCAACATTATCATGTGTCGCACTAACATTGTCTCGGGTTAAAATATTAAAGCCAGTACATGAACTAACTTTCTGATCATGGACATCTGGTTGTCACATAAGACTCCTTACATGACTTTAGAAGTGACACATTGACCTTTTTATCACACTCTACTTCTACTGGCTGTAAAACTGGTGGTCCGACTTTGGTATCTGCCTTGTATGGTGACATTAGAACAGACGTGGGAGTAAAACTTATTTTCTTTTATTTTTATAGAGACGGTCTTACGTTCAGGACGTCTGTAGTGGATACTTCCGGTTGCGCAGCTATTCCATCCACTCTGTGTAATGTTACAACGCCGCTAGGAGCATCCCCGAGTTGTCAAATGCCAGGGTTGTTGACGCACATGGTAGAATGTTTAAGACTAATGACTCAATGATCATCCCCACTGTCCAGTTTTTGCGTGCAGAGAGCCGTATCCATTTCATCAAGCTGACAATATGAGATACCATGAACAGATTGGTTCAGAGTCCTAATGATTTCCACAGTTCGGGTAAATGTCTTAACTGCCCAAGGTAGCAAAATTTGCCTTGCTGGTTTTGGGTTTCTTGCACTTAAGGCATACAAATAGTCCTGGACAAAGTCGTAAGCTAATCTCTCTATACGATTAGATGGCTGAGAACTATCCAAACCACCAGGCAGCAATGGCCTGATGAAGTGTGGAGCTGACTTGGGCCTGGGATTGTGATCATTGTCGAGTTCATCTGGCTATGGTGGCCACGATGGACTTATTTGATATTCCTTTGTTCCCGACGTTGGTAAAGACCACGCTTATTAAGCAACTAAATAGGGTCCGCTGGTGCATAGCACTCTAACTGCGATGCCCTTCTATAATTGTCTATAGAAAGTGTTATCCTGTGCAGATTATCTGGAATAACCAAGCGCATTTCGCAGTCATTCTCAAAGATGTGTGAGGCATTGCCAAATTTAATCTCTAATTTTCGACGGATATGTTTTATAATTTGGTCTTTGAGTTCCATGAATCCATGTGAATTAATGAATTGTCTCGGTTTGCATGCCAGTTCTGTCATGGGGACAACACGGGGCATTGGAAACACTTCAGTCCTGATATAATCAAACAGCATATTGTAGGTGTCATGCTCTGCTTGAAATTAAAGTTTCGGGTATATGCGCTGTAACATGTATTATGGCAATATGCCTCCGCAGTTACCAACTCTCTGGATGTTAATCCCAGCATATTGCTATCCATTCTCCGCATAGCCTTCAACCTTACCATTGCATCCGATCGCAATTCAAGTAATCAGCAGAGAGGCTCGCGAGAATGGCATACTTGCTGCTCTTATCACAAAATGTACACACAAGTTGATCATAGATTCTAAGATTAGTCCGTCTTGTTCTCATATCTGCTTTGTGCACACAAATGGCATGCACACCAGTAAAACTTGCATCCTTCGACCATATGTTATCTAGGGGTTTCGTCATGGTAAGCAGTGTTCGGCACCACTTTTGCATAGCATTCAGTAGAGATTTCCTCTTATCAATGTCCTTTCACTTGATCAGTTCCATGACTGGAGATAAGACATTGCATATTATATATATATGCCGTGTTCTGGTCACGGTGCATTTGAGGAACAGAGTCTGACTCCATTGCTTAATTAGGTCTCATACCTGGAATACAAAAACGTATTTCAGTTAAATATTACAAACAATTGTATGTCTAAACATACCCACAGAGTTTATATACCAGATTGAGAGAGATGATCGGTACCATTCAGTGGAAGAAAGGTTTGATATTACCATTTTGTTATATACACAAACAATAGAAAATAAATTATAGAGAAGAATATGTGTGGAAGTAATAAATATAACTGATTGTATGCAAACACTTGTGGAAAGTTTATATCTTCCATCATCGCAAGGTTTCCATACCCTAATGGTACAAACAGACAAATTGAGATTTTAGCTCTAGGACTATAAAGAAGGACAACTCATCATTTTTAATAACTAGTTGCAGAAACAATAACTATATTTTAGAAAATTGCAATGCTGACAGGCTTTTCTAAAGAGACTGTCTTATCAGTGAAGTGTTTTCAAAAATACATCTTTTCTTCGCTCGAGACAGTTATTTTGTGTAACCGAGAGTTATCTCCCTTTGGCCATCTATGGCCGCTGTGACCAGTGAAGGGTTAAAAGTGTTTAGTTATCTAAATTTTTTACTGATGGCAACTGATGGCTATATACCTGTTCCTGCTAGGGTTTATTGAATATATAATTAGTTGTACTGAATAATTACACCGAAATGATGAGTCACCAATATTCGTCAGTTTTGCGTCAGGTGTAAAATGTGAAATATCAAGTAACTCATTTAAGCTACGGTACTACACTGAAATGTCTACCAAGCATTTTAACTTATTGTTTAGACCTACAAACAAATTCGTACTATCAAACCTTGCGGCCCCTGAATGGTACCGACCACCTGTCTGGTTCGCGGATTAATAGTCCAATAACACCAATATTTGTGTATTAGCGGCTTAAGTTTTTGCCTGTGATCATTGGCCCATTAGTAAATGCGATTTTTTGGTACTCTTAGCCATTCGATAATAGTGCCAGAGATGGATGCCCCATCGATAAATGCTACTTTTCCCGTTTGTAAATCATTTCAAGGATGCCAATATGCTTGCATTTCCTTGTTACCGTGGCAATTGTCCCATTAGTATTTGCTATATGTTAATTCACTTGAACTATTTTACCAGTAGTGTCAGGGATGACTGTCCCATTGATCAACGGTACGTTTTTCATTGGTCAATAATGTCAAGGACGCCAATTTCCTCTCCAAGTGTTTGCATGTGGTCATTGCCGCAATTTGTAAATGGTATCTGTCATATGTGACCCATGAGTCAATGGAGATTTCCCTGGTGGTCAATATCGTCAGGCATACACGTTTGTTTTCCCCGGTACACATTTTTGTATTTCCTGCCCATTTGGTTTCCAGGGGCACGTGACCCATTGATCAGTGACGTCAGTTACGCTTTCAACCTCTATGTGTCCCATTAGTCAATAGTGTAAGTGACACTTGATTGGTGGCCATTAGTGTCAGCGATGTATGTGTTATTTGTCAATGATGCCAATGCGCCTCCCTCCATTTGTCTATGTCATTAGTGGTCAATAACTGTCAGAATTCCGTGCTCTCGCTGGCCAGTGGCATCGGCTTGACTCATTGTTCAATAAGACTGATGGCCATGGTTACATTGGCCATTGGCAACAGTTACACTTTCACATTTACAATTGGTGAGTGTCCCATTGATTAATAGTATCGATGACACTTGCGTTGCCAGTCAATAATAATATGGACCATTGCCCCCATTGGTCAATTGGCAGTTAATAATGATATGGACCATTGCCCCATTGGCCAATGGCAACGGTTATGCTTGCCCAATACACCAATGGTGCGTGTTGCATTAATTACTATAAACAACTCTACAGTTCCTCATCAGCCAGCTGAGCACTATTAGTGGAAAAGATCGTACATTATAAAGTTGAAAGTTCGTGGCAACGCTTATGAAAGGCGAATTTTTAATGGATTCTTGTACATTCCAAGCAAAGGAACACGATTCAGAAGGTGTCCAAAAGATCTGAACCCAATTAAGGTCACCAACTTCGCCTTTTAAGGTTAGTCAAGGTCATAATGTAGTGTAAAATTGGAAATAAGAACCGCTTGCCCCATGAGGAAGATACTAGTGACAAATGAACGCCCTCGTCAAAACAAAACAATTTTGCTACACTTAATAGAGTGGTAAGGTCAAACATGTGATATTCAGAGGTCATTAAATGGCATGCGAGATCACAATATTGTACAAAATTGTTAATGTCAACATTTTGTCCAATGAACATATCGCTGTCAAATGAAAGCTCTTATTAAAACAGAACAATTGTGTCTCTGCGGATAATGTGACACAGAAAGTGGCATGATAAATAATATTACATCCATGTCATTAAAGTTCATGCGAGGTCATATTATTGTAAAGAATTAAAATAACGGTTTGTCTTATGAAGATGTCCTCAGTGGCAAATGAAAGCTTTCACCAAGACAATACAAATTTGTTTGGGGTGATAAAGTTTTAGATAAAGTGTTAGTTTCAAGCATGTGTCCTCTAAAACGGTAGCAGAAAGGTCTACAAAGGCCCTATTGGTATTAAATGGTCGTTCTTAGTACATGTAAGATAGAACCAATTTTCGCTGGTGTGTAAATTAGTTAGGCCAGTCATGTGATCTCCAGAGCCCATCCAAGATCATATGTAGATATGAAAATAAAAATAGAAAATGATAGGCTACAATGTTTGTGGTGTGGTTAATTGGAAACCCTTCGTTGCACAAATGTGTTATTCTCGTGGTAGAGTGCTTGAGTCAAA
Source organism: Chaetoderma sp. LZ-2023a (assembly GCA_034401795.1). NCBI lineage: Eukaryota > Metazoa > Mollusca > Caudofoveata > Chaetodermatida > Chaetodermatidae > Chaetoderma > Chaetoderma sp. LZ-2023a. The sequence goes on from CM067373.1 coordinate 69,785,676, forward strand.
TATGGGCATTGAAGATCACTATAACGGTCAAAGCCAAAATGTAAGGTCCAATCTATATGCTACGCGAATCAGGTCACAGCGGCGGTGCTAGTCATCCTTTTACATGATGTGTACATTTCAGTAGTTACAGACCAAACAATATCCGAATATACGACGGAAAATTAGATACAACCGTACATTAGCATTCTGAATCCTCATCAAGAAGTACCAATAGGGAGCGCAACTTCAGACTATTCGGGGAGACCATTGAGTTGAAATGCGTGTAGGTCCTTTCTTTGACACAAACCACCAAAATTATGCTATGTGTTTTCCTGTCTTTATTGCCGATCTTGATAGACTACCAACCTCAGTTCTAGAAGAGTGTGATGGTCATAAACATTGAACAATCAACCGCACACTAAGGAGGTTCTCGGTTATTGGCATAGAACATGCACAGGAGCAAAACAACAAATTAGTCTAGGGTATCGGAGGCATCATCAGGATAACCCAAGATACTGCACCGTTGACAAAGTGGGGAATTATTTGCATGATTGGTCAGAGTCTTGCGCAGTTACTATATGAATTCCAGGGAACTGGTGTTGATTCAGAACAGACATTTATTCCACACCATAAGGAGATCAATTCACGTCAATTGCTATACTTTGTGGACATCAATAACATGCTGAACACGTGATGACTTGTGGACGTCAATAATGACCTCGATATGGTCTTACAAGTCAGCAAACACCTTTCCCAGATAAAGGCATATTCTCCTTCGGCTGGCATGAAGAAGACAATGGCCTTCTAACTGTGTGGATATCGCAGAAAAATACTACTCGTGTGCTTAAATTCATTATGAAATATGGCCGCCGCAAGTTGTGCTTAGTTGTCTGCACATGCAAAAAGAAAGCTCTCACTGGTACGCTAATGTGCAAATGCTCATGCTCGAAATTACTCAGGGAAATGAACAGTTATTAAGCTAAGACTTTAACTTAATCCATGACTCATCTAAGCTTTGGTTGTTCTAACACTTATGAATCTGATATCAAATTTCTAGGTTTTAGAGACCCCCATGGAAGATAGTCGTATATATTTAAAACAATGGGCCGGCTCCTTTCGCAGATGGTCCAATGATGCGGATCATACTGGTTCCCTACTTTTGTACTTCGAATCAATAAGAGTCGGGAAAATCATAAGATCATAGGATCCTCGGATCATGTACGAAAGGAACAGGTTCAACGTTTCAAAAATTCGTCTTAATAAGCACAGTACTTTTTCCTGGTATCGCTCTATTAATGATTTTAACAACCATGTGAGGAACTGAAGTAGCTTCTCGTAACTTGTGAATTATATAACAAAAAATGTTTAATACGTTACCTTTAGCCTATTTATTTTAAATAAACTTCCACACATAAATGTGCTGATGACATGATATTCAAGCATATTTACGCGGTATTTATCAAACTATCGCTTTATTTTAAACACATTTCGTTTGATACCATTATGATTTTAATCATGTGGTCGGCAGACTCGGAGTTCATTACCACGCCGTGGTCGTATTAATATGATGTTAGCGATATTTTGCCAATGAACAGGAATCATAAGGTGCAACATTGTTTTAACTCACGTGGACAGAATGGCCAAGTAGGCTTATATATATATATATAGGTATAGGTCAGGTTTATAGTCTGCTTCCACTTGCGTGCTCAGCCGACTTTCCAACTTTACCCCCTGGTCATTGGGCCCATTTCACTCCTTGACAATCTCAACTCCCTTTTGGGAGCATACAGCCCGGCTGCCGTTTTATAGGCGCTCAGAGGCTTTGACATTCCACATTGCCGACACTGCCCTCACAGGTACCTATTTATTTATGGGATTGATTCAAAACTCATGAAATATCATCTAGGGCAAGAGCTGTATCAAGATTGTTCAAGTGAACTTGATTGGCCAAATGGTTAGGTGGTCATCTTAGATGACCTGGTTTTCACCAAAATGACTTTTCCAGGCCATTAAATGAATCGGGCTGAAATTTGAGAGATTTGGTTAAGGACTAAGGACCAATAAAGTGTGCCCATGGAAGGTTTAATGCGTCTAGAAAACATGGGCGCCGTGGATCAATCAAAAACGTCTTTGGTAGCCATCTTTGATTTCCTGAAAATTTCTGCTACGCCTACTTATTAACCACGGCGACAATTTTTTTTTAATCTGGTTAAACCTTCTTCACAGAAATTAGATTGGAACAATTATTATTATTATTATTATTATTATTATTATTATTATTATTATTAACCAAAAAATTGTATTTGTATAAACAAACACCCACTACCTAAAGTCAAAGAGTTATATTGCGTCTGTTATTCCTCGCTTCTTCAATAGAGGCGCTATTCGTAGCCTCGTAAATAAATATATTATATTTTAATGCATTTGTACAATTGTCAATAAGCGATCTTAAGATACAATTATAGCGAATAAACCCTATATAAAGTACTCATATCCCCACAACTTCGCGACGATTGGCTACTTCTTCGGAAGAATTGTTAATGTCCTATTGATCAAGTGTATTAAATTACTATCAATCTATAAACTCCGCTTTTTCAGGTATTTTCCGAGAATCAATTCTCTAATATTAATATTTTATTGTAATTTCCATATGCTAACGCGTTCGGAAGCAGAATATTCGATAATAAACCTGCCAGTTTCCGTTTAGAAATTGCCGCGGGAATGTTAAATTAAATAGACGCGATAAAAACCGCTATCCCATTCAATAAAATTCGAAATGATAAAATTTACAGTCAATAAATTCTGGTGATGAGTAAAAAGAATATTGATAAGCCTGTGTTTGAAGATTTATTTTGTCTATTCATAAAACTTATGCATGTGTGTTTAACCTTTTTGATCACCAGACTTTCAATTTCACGAAAAAACAGCTGTTGAATTTTCAAACCCCTCTTGTGTCAACAGCGCATTAAAGCGCTCAAAATACTATTTATTTCAATTAACCATTTAATTGCCAATACTTTTCAAGGAAATTTAGATTTTTGCAGCCAAAAAGAATATTTTTGTAAATTTATAACGAAAATTTACAAAAAAAGAAATACATTTATGTTGTCCTTCAGCTGGACATTTATCAAAAATGTAATGGTCAAGAAAATTGAAATTTCTGCTTAGCCAATGTCTAATTGCAGGCTAAGAGAAGGTATTTTTAAAAATTTACCAGTGGTAAATTTTCAAAAATATTCTCTTAGCCTGCAAATGGACATTTCTCAAGATCACTGCAGAGGTCGTTTTGAACAACTTGACCATTAAAGGGTTAAGTTGACGCAAGAGAGGTTAGGGTTAATTTAATAGGAATCTATTACTGTCGTGGTCAGCAACTGGTCGCAGTCATATGACTTCAAAATATTTCACAGAATGGTTCTTGTATTGTGATTTTTTTCGTAACTGGAATTTTGGGGTTCAAATGGTTAATAATATGTGTGTACAAAGACTGTCACCATCATACGTGATTTATAATTGCGTGTTGTCACTAAATCGTTTAACCCTAGAAATCCCAGTGTCTCAATTTCCAGAGAGCTATACACGAAAGCTATAGAATAATTTGAAACTAATTCGACAGGGAGCTATTGCTGCCATAGGCAGCAACTGTTCCCAGTCAAATTAGTTTCAAATATTTAGAAAATATTACGTAGATAATAAAGTATTTGTAATATTTTTTTATCTTTAATGACTAAAAGGGTTAATACAAATACAGACCTGTTAGCATAAGAAATATTTCCTGATAAGGCATCTTACTGGGTCGTACTGACCAATACGGTCCGGTATTGTCCCGGGACCGGTCCAGCAACCTGCATAATCAGAGTATATGCCTAGTTAATGACGACACAACTCTGGTTATTATTTAAGACAGATAGTCTATCAATCACGTTATCAGCAGGACGTGTATCGTGTGGTCCAATAAATTGAAAATCGAAGAAGTTATTGATTTGTTTGGCATCTACCGAGTGTCTGATTCCAGGTCCCATTCATGCCATATCTAGGCTGGTTTATAGTTCAGTCTATTACTGGGAACTTCCCCAATCTTACACTGGTACCAATTTATACTCGTGGGTGGGGGAGAGTCAACGAGGCGTGAAGGAGATTGCCTATGTTTACACCGGTTTCTCATGAGTCACCCGATCGACTGATAATCGAGCAGGATTTTAACCAAGCCCGGCTGATTAAGCAGCCCGCCTAGATTAGGCCTGTATCTATGCTTTCTACCAGAATCCATCACCTATTGAGCTAATATCCGCGTAATTTGAAGGCGATGATCCAATCTGTTGCCGCCGCGGAATGCGCCTTTTTCGTTAATGATTTTTACCTTTAGGGCGTTATCGTGGATCAAAAGAAATACCTCTTTAAAACCTTTCATCTGGTTATAATCATCATCTATCCGTATAGTCCGTTTCGTTTGACGTGCGTATCCTGGGACTACACGGATATCGAGCACAGCTTTTGAAAAAGTTCTATAAGCTTTCGCGCTCTAATTGACGTAATGTGGCGTGGTGGTACAAACAGCGTTATTATTATTACTATTATTATTATTATTATTATTATTATTGTTGTTGTTGTTGTTGTTGTTGTTGTTGTTGTTGTTGTTGTTGTTGTTGTTGTTGTTGTTGCGGCGGCGGTCGTCGTCGTCGTCGTCGTCGTAATATATATATTATTATTATTATTATTATTATTATTATTATTATTATTATTATTATTATTATTATTATTATTATTATTATTATTATTATTATTATCAGAGACATATATTCGTATTTATATGGCTCTGTTATTATTATTATTATTATTATTATTATTTATTATTATTATTATTATTATTATTATTATTATTATTATTATTATTATTATTATTATTATTATTATTATTATTATTATTATTATTATTATTATTACGTTACTATAGTCAGCTGATCTTAGACTCAAAATGACGTAACTCCATCTCAGAGTAATCGAAAAGCCGGTCACGAAAAGTAGGCCTATATGAATTGTATGTCTTTGGTGAATTTACAATTTAATAAACACTCTGTTGAATATTTTGAAAATAGTTTGACTTAGATCGTTTTAAAAGATTTCAACATGCTTAATGCATGGCCATAACAGCTAATAAATTTGTGATAAGATTTCGTTTAAGATTATTTTTAATTGTAACATATTCCACTTATATTTACCCTTTTACACACAGATTTGTATAAACATATTTCGATTATGTTATGGAGAGCGTCTGCTGACCGGGAGAGGATTATTTTCAAGAATTGCTCGTGTATTGACTGGTTAGGCGATCTCGTACGTCATTTCACTGTTCAAAGTCCGTGGCTGGTCTTCCCGTGGTCTGCAAACGGGCATGTCTCCTGACCGCTGTAAACGCTCTTGCTTCTTGATGGTTTAATTATTAAAGGGTTACAATTTATTAATTATTCTACACAACCCGCCACCTTGATGTATTTATTGTATTATATGTTTATGTGTATGGGAGACACGGATACAAGACTCATATCTTATCATGCTTCCATTAGAACAAAGAACAAATTCTGTTTAAACCAAAATTTCCAACAGCGTACATAGGCTTGATCTGGAAATTGTAAGTCCCGATACGCAGGGTTCAAAGCGTATAAACTGATTCAAATACCGGGACAAAGCGAGGGGAGCTAAACTAGAACCCGGCATCCAAATGGATGCTTATAGCCGATTATTTAAATGTTCATATTCACACTAAATACTTTACATTTTATATTTTTAGGGCCATAAATTGTGTGCCTAGATGTAATGAAACGAAATTAATCTTGGAAAATGATGATTTCATTACGTATAGATTAATATAATTGTTTTAAGTTGTGAAATTGAATTAGAGACGCGAGTCCCTAATTCAACATCACAACTAAAAAAATATTTATACCGAATTAAATCATCATTTGTTAAGATTTATTTTGCTTCATTACATTGAGGTAAACAATTTTATTTTCAAGCATTTTTATTGTAAATTTGTGCCTTTAAGGCCATAAGATATCTATCTGGTCTGGTGGCCGATGACCCTAAAAGCAAACGGTCGTTATATACAGGTCTATCACTTGTTGGTTCATATTGTTGAAAAGCGCGTGGTCATTTATTCACGCTTCATAACTCTTACCACTCTGATGTCAATTTCTTTTTTCAAATTAAATTAAAAGATGAACGGGTATTCATTTGTCAACAAATTTGCTGGACGATGTTGTTGTCGCAGACAGCTACTTCATCCAGCAAAATTGTTTTAAAATGCACACCATTTTTTTGGCTATTGACTCAGTAAGAGAGAGCGTATTGGCATCAGATTGGTAACCGTTAAGTGGGGGGGGGGGGGTGTGGGGCCGCACAAACAAGAGCTAAATAATGATTTATGATACTATATCTAAACCCAGTTGGTGACATTTCCGTATTTTGCTAAGTAAAGAAAACAAATCTAAATCCATTTATTATGCTAAGATTGATCTAAAATCCGCCACAGATTATACAGAATTGCATTCGCCTGAGGCCGGGCAAATCTGAAAAGTGGCTTAAGAGTTCGGACTAAATTTTGCCTTGGGACTCGATTATCTTCGGCAGTGTTTACTTCCAACGTGCAGCTGAGAGCTAGAAAAACGCGTGTAATGCCTTAGAAAAACTTGGGATTGTCGAGTAATAGGCTCTAGTGAAAAAGCTGGCGAAAGTTTGTTTTTATTGCAATTATGGCGACACAAAAGCCTAGCAGCGGGGAGGGATAATACAGCACTCAGGGCCTTTTCACACCGACGATTGCCCGGGAATCTTTCTTGTAAACGGTGCGACCGTTTTTGAATGGTCAGGCCTAAGTGCCTGCTATAGAATCTGGCTAGCTCTGACACCGCCAAGGCCCTCGGAGGCTTATACTGTAGCCAATGCTTTGTTCACGGCGCGTGGTGATAATGTACTATACGAAACAGTTAATTACAGATATCCGAATAAAGCAAAACAAACTAAAGGTAATTTTCACCCGCACACCTTGTCAACACAAACCTTATTTGACATAAAAGTGAACAATCTATCTATTTATCCGCATATTGAACTGTTCTCGTTCTGAATCAAAGACAAATAATAATAATAATAATAATAATAATAATAATAATAATAATATTTAACCCGACCAACAGCCCAATGGCCTAATGGTCTGACGGCCTGATGGCCTGACAGCCTGAAGGCCCGATGACCCGATGGCTCGACAGCCTGACAGAACGATGGATCGACAGACTGACGGACTGATGAACTATTGAGTCGAACCGATGGACAGAGCAACGGACCAAAGGAGCAATGGCTCGACACTGACATACCTGATGCGCTGACATTTGGAGCGACGGGCCGACTCACAGAGTGATCGACAGACTAATCGATTGATGAATGGATGGACAGACATGCGGAAGGACGGACAGGCAAATGGGCAGACCGATCGACCGACTGACAGAGAGGCTGGCATCTATGATAGACAGACACACAGTGACACAACAACTGCAATCCTCTTTTAATTTGGTCAAATATAATATCAACACGGCAATAATTAGAAATAGCCGTCGCTGCGAGCTGGCTGGCTGGCTGGCTGGCTGGCTGGCTGGTTGATTGGCTGGCTGGCTGCCAGAGCAAACGTTTCCAAGCTTTCTTTAGTGCTACCCAGTGAAGCTACGCTTATGCCGTGTTCTCAATACAGCTCTGGTATGGTGTTATTCCAGATTAACTCTCCAATGGAAACACTGTCTTAGTGTCAGTTTCGGTTTTCATAAAATGTGTTCTCTGCTTATCTGAAAACTAGTCTAAGTCTAAATTTCAAGGTAACTATGCGGGTAAGCTTAGCTAGAAATGGGTGGAACTCAGCTAGAAATGAGCAGAGCTTAGCTAGAAATGGGCGGAGCTTAGCTAGAAATGGGAGGAGCTTGGCTAGAAATTGGAGGAACTCAGCTAGAAATGGGTCTCTCTATTGCGAGTGTGTGTATCTCATTGAAACCAGACCACGCCTTCATCAACACTAGTTCCCCGTCGCTGAATGTAATGGACATCGCGTCACAATCACTCCATCATCATCACTAGCATCATCACACGCTTTCCTGAAGGTATCAAACTTTGCGATTATCTTTCTTTTCTCGTTCTCGTCCCGTACACCAACAGCGCAAATTTGATATCGGGTCACTACATTAACATCATCCACGTATGACTGTGCTATCTCCCGTGATAGCATCACTATCAAGACATACATATCTGTGCTCTCAGTTACGAAGGGTACTCTGAGTTTTTGTTTCTGGCATACTCATAAGCCATGGTCCATAAGCACAATGAGGGTATCTGACATTGCGTTTTATGTAGTTACTGTTGCGCCTGGATTGACTGCGTGTCCAGAAGGCCACGGAATGGAGGAATCTAGTGTTATCTATGCCATTCCCATCTTTGTCTAAGCTCCAGCCACGCTTCCCCCGTGTTGGGATCGATCGATCTCTGAACTGCCTGACTATTAATTTCCAGAAAACTATGCAGGTAAGCTGTTGAATATGTTGAAACTAATTTGACTATGTGCTGTTGCTGCGTGTGGCAGCAGCAGCAGCGCCCATACAGTCAAATTAGCCTCAGAATATTCAACAACGTGGTTGTTAAATAGTAAAGACATACAATTCGTACAACAACGCTTAGTCCGTCATCAATTAAGAGTTTATGACGAACTTATCTACGTCATTCACGACGTTATTGATTATGAAGTCATCCTGCAGGTCATGTCGTTGATTATGACGTCATATGATTGATGGATAAACTGGAAAGTTTCATTGTGTTTTGTTTTCTCATTCGCATGCAGTACGCACTGATCTTCATGAAACGTTGAGATCTGGGATACAGTGGCGTCAGCAGGTATTTTGATATTTTTTCAGCTATTCGATTGATCTTTCGTAGATGGTCTGGCTTACTCATCGAATACTGCACATCATAGTCCATACTTCGTAGGTTGAATTGACATGGAATGATCCGTCGCGTGTCCCTGCTTCATTTCTTAGAACTGATCGTTTGCATAGCGTCACTTCCTGATACTGGATACAGAATGCCGGCTGAAGCATATTGTTGACCCAACATCATGATCAGAAAATATCACCCAGTTCGATTCCCAATCTATACATAAGCAGGCCTATTATTGTGATCGTCCGCACCGCTTGGAGCTAGAATACAATCTCCTACATGTGCGTCCTCGGGAGTTCATCCAGAGGTGCAGTAAGAAAGATGCTCCGGTGTTCCCCCTGTGAAATATTTGAAATCTTGTTGCTCTTCTTCTTCTTCTTCTTCGTCTTCTTCTTTTTCTTCCTCTTCTTCCTTTCATTCGCACGATTTCACCATCATTCCAGCCTGGGGGACAAAGGTTGTTGTTACTTCCATGTATTGTCTAGAGCCATAGAGCTCGATGTGTAAATAGGTCTCCATTGACCAAGTTGCGTTTCAACATCCCCTGTGAATCGAACAGGTGTGCAAGATGTGTTCTGCTGTTTGGTCTTCCAGACCGCAGGCACAAGCTGGTGAAGGCTCCACCTTCAATTTTCTGTACACACGGGCATTCAGGAGGCAATGTCCAGTTTATAACCGCATGATAGCAACGTGATTCTCTCTCTCTCTCTCTCTCTCTCTCTCTCTCTCTCTCTCTCTCTCTCTCTATCTATCTATCTCTATCTCTCTCCCCCCTCTCTCTCTCTCTCTGTCTCTCTCTCTCTCGCTCTCTCTCTCTCTCTCCCTCTCTCTCTCTCTGTCTCTCTCTCTCTCTCTCTCTCTCTCTCTCTCTCTCTCTCCTCTCTCTTTCTCATGCTCAGAGCTGCTGCTTCAGTGCCTGGTATTCCAGTGTGCCGGTACCCATTGCAGGAACACCCGTCTCCTATTGACAACCTCATGGAGTCTTCCCATCAGAGCAGGAAGTGTGTCTTATGCAATGGCTTGCATGACTTCAGTGAACGGGAAACAACTTGAGGAGAGTTGCTGTCTGAAACGAAAGTCAGGGATTCAGTTTGCATGAGAGCCTGGAATTCTGCTGCGTAGTTGGAGCAGTATTTCCCCGATGTTACACTTGCTGTTGACGTACGTCAATGAAGAGCTTCTCGCTGCTCTCAGGGGGTATATATTACATATCTGGAGATAAATATGGACAAGCACCTTTCTACGAAGTCATGGTATTTTTAAGTACTTTCTTCCGCAAAAATTTCTTTCATTGTAATGACAATTACCCATACGTTGACTGATAACTTACAAATTGCGAGTAACAGAATGATATTTGAAACCAATAATTATTATGGTGTATAGTCATATAAATGGTGTATTTTCAGAAAACGTACAAAATGGTACCCCAATAACGTTGCAGCATATGAAAATTTATCCTATTGAATTTTAAGTCAGATAAATAAAGTATTATTCACTTGACATAACTGCGTGCCAAACTATCTTTGAGTCATGCGAAGGTTCGGTATAAAATCAGTTTTTCTTTCTCATGTTTTAGATCTCATCACCAGAGGTATATTCCTGCTTCGAGCGTCTGTTTTCCCATATTTTTGTCCCTGACAATTATAGCAGCTGCAATCATAATGGAGGATCACAGTTTTAACTATGTCCCGCCCATCGCTGGCTAAGCTCCGCACACGCTTTGCCCGTGTTAGGATGGATCGATCCCTGCACTCTCTCAATCTCATTTCCAGAACACTATACAGGTAAGCTCTATGGCAGAAACAGGGTCCAGTCAAATTGGTTTCAAATTATTCAGCAGCATGTCTATTAAATAGTAAAAACATAGCCAGTCATCAATTAAGTGTACGTGACGAATTTATTTACGCCATTCATTATGTTGAATTTCATCGACCTGGCTATACCTATGCGAAAACACATCACCACTAAGTGTCGAATTGTCAACAGATACGGCCCAAATACCGAAAAAGCCAAAGAGAATCCAGCAATATCAGATTTCTTCTATGCAGAACTGAGCTCCGCCATTACAATCCCAGGTAAATGGCAACTGTTTGTGTATGGAGATTTCAACTCTAAGCTGGGTAAACTCATAATTGCGGACAAAAGTTCAGGACTTGGCTTATGCATAGGATACTATGGAGAGGGCACACGCAAGAGCAATGGAGATGCACTGGTGGCATTCCTTAGTGCCAATGGCCTATTTGTCACAAATACGGCTTTCAAACACCCATGCCGTCACCGGACAACATGGACTGGACACATTACTGATCGCAAAGCCCCAAAAGGTTCTAAGGCTACAACATCTGTCTTCAACCAAATATACGTCATGCTAAGCAAGACAGAAGCAACCCGCTTACTTCGGAAGGCTCGTTCGTATGGAGGCACAGACCTCAATTCTGACCATAAGCTAGTCATTACACGCCTTCAGATGAACGATCTCTACCTAATATATAAACACCATACCAGGCAAGAGGGTAGAGTCACCTCCAACCTACCCATGCTCATCAGCGACACTGACACTCAAATGTCATACAAAAAAGCCCTCGGGGAGCAGATAGCTAACATCGATGTCAGCTCCGATCCAAACGAAGCCCTAACCAAAATACTGAAATCTATGCAAGCATCCGCTACCAGCACCATAGGTGTTCTTAAAAACAAACTACGTATACTGACGACCCCATAGTAGTAAAATTGTCAGCAGAGCAGAAAGCGTTATGGCTGCGCATCTATCAAAGTGGCCAAAGTGAAGACCACACTAAACTACACCGGGAGCGCAATATTATTCTGCGCCACATTAGCGAATGCTTAAAAGATCTTGCTATTCAACAGGGAGACTTCCTAGCATATGAATTCACTGCCACGGATGCCTGTCACAAAATATTCCGGGCAGCTCGAGCCCTGAGAGTTACTGACTACACATCACCACTCACTGTACACAACTCTGAAGGACACTTTATCGGGACTGATCAGGGAAAAGCCGAGGCGATCCGAGAATGGGTCAAGGAACAGTTCACATGACAACGATGATGAGCCCTTGCACCCGTTCTCAGGAAACCCCAGGCCATTACTAACACCAATTAAAACAGCAGAAGTTGAGAAGGCACTTAAAGCCCTGAAAAATGGACGTGCATCTGGACCTGATGGCATGAGCAATGACATATTCAAATATGCAAGTGACATTATCTCAAAACCGATCACGCACCTAATCAATTCAGCTTTTATGCACCACCTTCCCATCGACGCGGTAGGCCAAAGCACCTTTATCACACTACCCAAGCCCAAGAAGCCACCTGGGCCCCCAGCCAATCTGCGGCCCATCGGGCTCCTCAACAGCATATGGAAAATCCTATCCAATGTTACTCTATGCCGCATCCGAAACACGATCGATTACTTTACCGGATCATGTCAAAGTGGCTCAACGCATGCTTGTGTCGGTAGCCATGCCCAAACACTGGGACTTCCACAAAATGGACATTGACATGTCACGAGCCTTCGACACAATTAAACGCTCAAAGATCCTAGATGTACTGCGCCAGGCCAGTTGCAATGAAGATGAGCTACGACTAGTGAGACGACTGTTTGCAGACACCAAGCTGAGAGTACCAGGAAAGTCAGTGAAGTCTGTAGAGTTTGAGACATCAATCGACTCCCCACAGGGAGATGGTCCATCCCATGTGTTTTTCACCTACTACCTTGCTGCCGCATTGAAATCTATGTGGGAAAGTTCCACAAGACCAACCCCCCCCCCCCCCCCGCCCCCGTGTCAATACTGGGCATGCCGCTAGAGATTGAATATGCCGACGATGTGGGCTTCATAGACGAGGAAAAGAAACCCATTGACGAGCTTCTCCCAATAGCTGCAAGCAAACTAAGAATCTCTTTGTGAATGAATCCAAAACAGAGTTCACCCACATATACCTATCGACAAAGCATGAAACTATAGAAAATGACGACCAACTTCGTGGCGGCGAACCATGGAGGAAAAGTAAAATCCTGAGCTCACTGCTTTGCAGTACTGCTGACATTTCCAGTCCTTCTGTAAGTTATGGATTCGTAGATCAAAGATTCCCTTGATAAAGAGGCTACGTTTACGTAATGCAACCTGCGCATATATGCAAAACGTGCTACAGGGTGACCTCAAGAAAGCAGGACTCGGTACACTCAAGTCAAGAATGTACCTGAGGAAGCTAATGATTTCGGCTGAGGACAAGACACAGTGGGCAAAAGCGAAGAAGGGCTGATTGCAGCTGTAGGATGTTTCTACTACTACAGCCGCAGAATACAGTAATCATACATTCATGGCGTAATTGATTATGATGTCATCCTAAAGGCCGTATAGTTCATTGTGACGCCATATGATTGACTGAGAAACTGGATTCCTTCATCAGTTCTACCTCCATCAATGCATTTTACGTTCTACTAGAGTACCATTTCTCGTCGACGCTAGATGCCACTATGTCTCTGAAATAAAACCAAATCCATCATGCTGACTTCCATTTGAACAAATGAAAATATCATCTCTTTAATATCCTTTAAATTTCTGTCAGAGCCTCTTTACTATGTATAGCCTTCCGCACCCTCAGCCATCTGAGTCATCTTGGTATGTAGACCATTGGGAGTATAGAGTTCAAAGTCCCCTCCCACGTCCCCTCCCGCTTCCACCCAGTAGCTGACTACGTTGAGCCACACAAGCCTTCCATACTGTCATTCGCCTTTGCAGTATTAGCTCAGACAGGTACGCCATATCTTCATATATACGATCCACACTTCATTTATTCGTACAGGAAGGGGGAAATTATTATTATTATTAGTTTCCTAACCCTATCCTCTATTATTATATAAAAAGGCACTAAAATGTCACACAATTTAACAAAATGTCATAAAACATTTTGACCAATCCGGATTCATCGGCGTTTGACTATTATGATTTTACATAGGTTTCTCTGTCGTAAAAAACAACGAAAATCATTTCTAGGCAAATTCTTTTCTGCATAGCGGCTGGCTTTACGTGGCCCTGCACCATGTCCATGCAATGACTTAGCTGGACCATATCGCTATGTCTGTAATGGGTGGGTGGGGGTTCCATTTCTCGCCATGCCCCGACAATCTCCAGCTAAGCTCCACCCACACCTCGCTCGTGCTGGGCTCGATCGATCGCTGAACTCTCTGACTATCAATTTCCAGAAAACTATACTGGTAAGCTGTTGAATAGTTTGAAACTAATTTGACTGGGCGCTGTAGCTGCCCATAATCAGAAACAGCGCCCAGTCAAATTAGTTTCAAAATATTCAACAGCATGTTTATTAAATAGTAGACATACAATTCTTACAACGTGTCGAACTACTAAGATTTAAAGACGGACCTAATAGAATCATTTATGGCGTAATGATTACGACGTCGTCCTACACGCCGCTTAGCTGATTATGACGTCATATGACGTCATTACTCTGGAAAGGTCCATTTCCAGCTAAACTACGCCAAATTGTTTACTCGTGTTGGAAGTAATTTCAAACATTACTCACAGCAAAATTGGTTTCAAAATAGTTAACAGCATATGTATTAAATTGTAAATTCATCAAAGACATACAATTCGCACATTTTTGTGACGGACTTTTCGATTTTCGTGACGGAGCTAGTTAATTTCAATTGTGACGTCAGCTAACACGTGACGTAATATATGACGACGTCAGATAATAGAAGGATCCATTTCAAGATATGCCTGCTCATTGTTTTCTGTGTTGGTTGATCCGGGAATTCCATGAATTCCAATATCACGGGCAAGCCGTTGAATATTTTAAGACTAATTTGACTGGATGCTGTTATTGTCTATCAGCAAGAAAGCTCAGTCAAATTAGTTTCAAAATATTCAACATAATAGTAATTGAATGGTAAAGACACAATTCGTACACTTAACCTACTATTACAGCTTCATGACCGAGTGTTTCTGTCAATTACAATTGTGACGTCAGCCTTCATGCGGTGTAATGGACCTTTCCAGTATATCCATCAATCACATGACGTCATAATCAACTACGTGACGTGTAGGATGACGTAGTAATTAATTGCGTCATGAATAATGTAGCTAACTTCGTCGCGAACGCTTAATTGATGACGGACTGAGCGTTGGTGTACGAATTGTATGTCATTACTATTGAATAAACATCCTGTTGAATATTTTGAAACTAATTTGACTGCGGGATGTTGCTACCATAGCATCAAGTCAAATTAATTTCAAAATATTCACAGCTCACCCGTATTGTATTCTAGAAATTAATATTTAGGGAGTTCACGTGCGAAATATGGGTGAAGCTTAGCTAAAGATGGGCGGGGCATAGATAAAACTGGATTCCTCCATCGATTATGACGTCAGATACTTGAGCGACAGACAGATCAGATTCATACTTGTATTGTTGACATGGTCATGTGTATATATGTTACTTGAAATAACTACCTGGTTCGTGTAAATTAGCTCAAATTGGTCATTATGATATTTGGGTAGGTAAAAAATACCCAAATCTCTATCGATATTAAGCATATTGAACTAATATGAATAATTTGTACTGAAAAACAGCTAATTACTTACAGTCAGCTGTTTTCGCAACAATTACGATAAAAACTAAGTTTATGTACTTAGTGTTATCTGTTAATGGGTTTTTAATAGAAAACTTGGTTTATTTACGGGGGTTTTTATATTTATTTTTAACAATCTCGCTGTACGGTTAAAATTATAAATTTAGTCCCATATATTTATGAATCCGATGATTTCCTTAGGGGGGGGGGGGGGGGGGGTGATATCCGATAAATAAAACAGAGAATAATTTTTTTGAAAATAAGTTGATTAGAAATGGTTGTTTCTATGTAAAATTGTGATGGAGAAATTGTGAATAGTTTAAAATATATAAAAAAAATAACGTGTTTTCTTTATATTACTCTGAGATTCTCCAGTACTGTATTTCAGTTTTAAAGCATTCATACTGTTTGATATTTTAAAACTAGTTTTTCTGGAAGCTGTTGCTGCTTTAGACAGTAAAATTAGTTTCAAAATATTCAATAAAGTTTTGTCCTTATTTTATAAAAGGAAACTGTTTCGAATCGTGTATATTAAGTTCATAGGGTTAGGCTAGGGATATTCATACTATTATTTTCAACAAATCCTGATATGCCACCGCATATAGACATTGAATATACGCTATAACCCTTTTATAGCGACACCGGCCAAAACCGGACCCGCAGTGGTCTCGAGGAATGTCCATTTGCAGGCCAAGAGAAGACTATTTTTCGAAAATTTACCACTGGAATAACTGGCTCGGTAACCGAGCCAGTCATTCCAGTGGTAAAATTTCTAAAATAGTCTTCTCTTGGCCTGCAAATGAACACTCAATAAGGAGATATTTTGATTGCCTTGACCAAATTTTGTCAATAACGGTTAAAGACGATCACTATATGGATAAAGCGCATTCCTTGATCAAATATTATAATTTCTTAGTTTAGCTACTATCAAAGAAAATATTTGGACGCTTTTCAAGAATGCTTTTATAGAGTAAAGACGTTAATATGTTTTGTGTATTTTATTTAAATTTAAAAGTGTCCGTTGAAGTGGAAGAATGCCTCCAGTAGCGACTGCCAAAATACAGATTTTTGTAAATTTATTTAATAATAATAATAATAATAATAATAATAATAATAATAATGTAGCGGCGGCAGAGGAGGAGGAGGAGGAGGGGGGAGGACGAGGAGGCAGCGGAGCAGGGTTGGGGGAGCAAATATCTGACTTGATATCAACAATTTTATAAACTTCTGTTTAATATTTTGAAACTAATTTGACTGGGTGCTGTTGTTGCTCTAATATTTAACAGCTTAACCTATAGTTACATTGAATTTTGGATTCTGGGAGCTCAGAGTTCAAGTGGTTAATCTCTCTATAAACGTGCGCACAAAATCGGCGGAGATTAGCTAGAAATGGGCAGAGCTTAGCTAGAAATGGGCGGAGATGAATCCCACTATTATTATGTGTAAATGCCCTTAACCTTTACCACTCTGATGTGTAAAATTTAAGATTTTTAAATTAAATTAAAAGATGAACCGGGTGTTCATTTTTTTCAACAAATATGGTGGAAGATGTTGTTGTCCTAGACAGCAACATCGTCCACCAAAATTGTTTTAAAATCCACACCGTTTCTTTGCTATTGATACAGTAAAAGATAGAATATTGACATCAGAGTGGTAAGGGCTAATAAAGATGGACGAAATCTATTAACGAATACTGAGATATTTATTGTTGAGGCACTAACCAGTTGTCATAAATATATAATAGTGAGATAATGTGATATACATACAGGGAGTGCTTTAATGACCGTTTGTCTACGCGACATCTCCAGCTTCCAGAGCCTTTGATCAAGTAAGCACGCCATTACCAAGGAGATCAAATCATCACCAGCGGAAATTGATTCCCGTTCGTGGCAGACGACATGTCAAGGAAAATGCAGATGATCCAAGCAAAGCCAGTTTGTTAAGAGTCGCGTGACCCGGTGCTTCTGTCGCATTATGGCTAGTTTGTGTGATGCCAGCAGATGTTAAGCTTTGACACTTTTGCAACAACCATAAATAAACGTGCTAAGTTTATCTCTGATTGTTATTACGACAGAATCGTTTATTTTGAGAGAGAGAGAGAGAGAGAGAGAGAGAGAGAGAGAGAGAGAGAGAGAGAGAGAGAGAGAGAGAGAGAGAGAGAGAGAGAGAGAGAGAGAGAGAGACAGAGAGAGAGAGAGAGAGGGAGGGAGGGAGGGAGGGAGGGAGGGGGGAGGGAGGGAGGGAGGAAGGAGGGCTAGAGAGAGAGAGAGAGAGAGAGGGGGGGGGAGGGAGGAGGGACGGAGGGAGGGAGGGGGAGCGAGCGAGAGAGAGAGAGAGAGAGGGAGAGAGAGTGAGAAAGATAGCGAGATGGAGAAGAGAAGAGAGAGAGAGAAAGAGAGCGAGAGAGCGAGAGAGCGAGAGAGCGAGAGAGCGAGAGAGCGAGAGAGCGAGAGAGAGAGAGAGAGAGGGGGAGGGAGGGAAGGTGGGAGGGAGGCAGGGAGGTAGGGAGGGAGGTAGGGAGGGAGGGGGAGGGAGGGAGAGGGGGAGAGAGGGAGGGAGGGAGAGAGGGGGGAGCGAGGGAGGGAGGGAGGTAAGGAGGGAGGAAGGGAGGGCTAGAGAGAGAGAGAGAGAGGGGGAGGGAGGAGGGAGGGAGGGAGGGACGGAGGGACGGAGGGACGGAGGGACGGAGGGACGGAGGGAGGGAAGGAAGCGAGCGAGCGAGCGAGAGAGAAGAGAGAGAAGAGAGAGAGAGACGAGCGAAGAGAGAGAGAGAGAGAGAGAGAGAGAGAGAGCGGAAATGGAGAAGAGAAGAGAGAGAGAAAGAGAG
>CM067373.1:69804554-69837054 GCA_034401795.1 Chaetoderma sp. LZ-2023a
ACGACACGACGATGTTAAGGAGGTAGGGAGGGAGGGAGGGAGAGGGGGAGAGAGGGAGAGAGAGGGAGGGTGGAGGGGAGGGAGGAAGGGAGAGAGGGTGAGAGGGAGAGAGAGAGAGAGAGAGAGAGAGAGAGAGAGAGAGAGAGATAGAGAGAGAGAGAGGAGAAGAGAAGCGAGAGAGAGAGAAAGAGAGAAAGAGAAAGAGAGAGAGAGAGAGAGAGTGTGTGTGTGAGAGAGAGAGAGAGAGAGAGAGAGAGAGAGAGGGGGGGGGGGTGAGAGGGCGCGCGATCATGTACTATATTTCCATGTTCTGTCCTACGATGCCATTCCAGCTTTTGTCCTCCAACTTTGCCCTCAGTGCAATACATTGACATCGCATTCCGGAGTCACTGTTCTCATATTCAAACGGGACGGTACTGGCCCATTACCGGGCATATGCATACCGGAATTGGTCCAGAAACCTGCGCTATCACGATATCACACTTATGCCATAGGGTTCCTCTATTAATACTGCAAAGACAACCATTGAGGTTAATCAAGACACCCATACCATACTCTCCATACATCTAGGATTGCAGAATATTTCCTTGCTGCAACAGACTTCATCTAGTGTCCATACCGTATCCCTAACAGCCTATCATCCAGAGACAATAATAATACTACCTATACCATACAGGATATAACTAGTAATGCATTAGCCATATACATCACGTACACCAATCCATAGAACCAGAAAGTTCTGCCTTCCCAATGGACTTATAGCATTTACCACTCCCCAAGAAGACCTACATACCCTAAGCCCTAGTTCTATACCCTACACTACCCCATAGTACCCATACTTGTATCTATTACAATACCTGAACACAATTCCTTAGAACAGTCACCCTATAATATTACCCCGTTGCACTCGTGGTAGTACCATGTGGTTAGTTCCATAAATATGATATACTCATAGTACCATACCTAGTAAGCCTAATCCATCAAATACCGGTGTCCAAACCCGAGTACCCTCTCACCAATACACTCATTAAGCACATATATACCATGTCGCTCATCAATAACTTAGCATGTTTCTAAAGCAAATACGGAAACCTGTTAGTTAGTACAATTTTGAACATGATGCAAGAAATGTTCTGTTGAATATTTTGGACGTAGTCTGATTGGAAGCCATAGCGATACCTTAGGCAGCAATGGCTTCCAATCAGATTGCATACAAAATATTCAACAATGTTGTTTTTTAAACATGTAAAGTTATTCCTGAGCTGAACTCATATGCCATACCATATACAACATGCGTTTGGCGACCAGGATAGAGGTAGAATATCAGGGAATGTATATATTTAGTTATGGGTAGGGGTCTGTTAACCATCTCCTTCTGGCCATACTTATTTATCAGTGTCATATTTTCATTTTTTTTAATTCGAAACAACAATCGCGGAAGCCCGTTTTAATCTATGCCCCGCCAATCTTTAGCTACGCTCCACCCATACTTCGCCTGTGTTAGGATCGACCGAACCCTGAAACTCCTAGAGTATCAATATCCAAATAGTAAAGATATACAATTCGTACAAAAACGCTTAGTCCGCCATCAATTAAATGTTCGTGACGAACATATCTACATCATTCATGACGTCATTGATTATGACGTCACGCTACACGTCACGTAGTTTGTTTGACGTCATATGAGGGATAGATACAGTGGAAAGGCCCATTGCAATACAATCGTCAATTTCTAAATGTCATAGACACTAAAATGACTATAATCTTGAGTCGCTCAATCTGCGTTACTTCTTCGCTATTGACACTACTCGCTATAGGTTGAAAAGGCACTTCCCGAGGGCAAGCGTTGTGTTCTGTCAAGTCAGTATCACCTTTTCCGACACCTATCTTCCGTTCAGCCTCGGGCACAAACCTAAGACGATATGGTTTTGTTTGTTCTCTTGTCAAATGGCTGTCTTCTATCATGTCACTACGATAACGTCTAAAGGTGTAGTCGAATCTACGCGATATTAATCAGGCAATAATGAACACCTGGAGGATACAATTTGCTAACAAAGGTTCACAGAAGAAAAATGGGAAATCTGGACATTACATAGTTTCCCATTTTGCAAATGCCACAATCTGTGTTTAAACAATTTACCCAATTTGCGGTTAAAAATTGATTTCATCAGACATACGAGAAGACATTTACCAATGTCTTGACTAAGGCAGTGTTCACACAGGAATGAATGAATGAACGACTTTTTTACACCCAGATCCTTATACAATGATATATGTGGGATATACATAATGATATTTATATAGAGCAGATATTTTGACAATATTGCTGTACAAGTATGTTCAGTAAGTGGTTAATTGCTGTATGTTCATAACTAGATAATAGCTGTATGTTCATAACTAGATAATAGCTGTATATTCATAACTAGATAATAGCTGTATATTCATAACTAGATAATAGCTGTATGTTCATGACTAGATAATAGCTGTATGTTCATAACTAGATAATAGCTGTATATTCATAGCTAGATAATAGCTGTATGTTCATGACTAGATAATAGCTGTATGTTCATAACTAGATAATAGCTGTATATTCATAACTAGATAATAGCTGTATATTCATAACTAGATAATAGCTGTATGTTCATGACTAGATAATAGCTGTATGTTCATAACTAGATAATAGCTGTATATTCATAGCTAGATAATAGCTGTATGTTCATGACTAGATAATAGCTGTATGTTCATAACTAGATAATAGCTGTATGTTCATGACTAGATAATAGCTGTATATTCATAGCTAGATAATAGCTGTATATTCATAGCCAGATAATAGCTGTATGTTCATGACTAGATAATAGCTGTATGTTCATAACTAGATAATAGATGTATGTTCATGACTAGATAATAGCTGTATGTTCATAACTAGATAATAGCTGTATATTCATAGCTAGATAATAGCTGTATATTCATAACTAGATAATAGCTGTATATTCATAACTAGATAATAGCTGCATGTTCAAAACTATATAATTGTTGTATGTCCAAAACTACATAAATGCTGTATGTTCATGACTATATAATTGCTGTATGTTCATGACTATATAATTGCTGTATGTTCATGACTATATAATTGCTGTATGTTCATGACTATATAATTGCTGTATGTTCATGACTATATAATTGCTGTATGTTCATGACCATATAATTACTGTATGTCCATGACTATATAATTGTTGTATGTCCATGACTATATAATTGCTGTATGCTCATGACTATATAATTGCTGTATGTTCGTAACCATATAATTGCTGTATGTTCATAACTAGATAATAGCTGTATTTTCATAGCTATATAATTGCTGTATGTTCGTAACTATATAATTGCTGTATGTTCAAAATTATATAATTGCTGTATGTTCAAAACAACATAAATCCTGTATGTTCATGACTATATAATTGCTGTATGTTCATGACTATATAATTGCTGTATGTTCATGACTATATAATTGCTGTATGTTCATGACTATATAATTGCTGTATGTTCATGACTATATAATTGCTGTATGTTCAAGAATATATAATTGCTGTATGTTCATGACTATATAATTGCTGTATGTTCATGACTATATTATTGCTGTATGTATGGCGCTAATTGGGATTAACTCTGGGGTTTTTAATATTAACCGGTTTGAAAATAGTGTATACTATTCCTATTTACTATCGCTGCCTTCAATGACTGGCTGCTTGGTGAAAACATAAACATTCTTAATAGAGAAAAATTAGTTACCTCTCCGGGATGTAGAAATTGTTTGAGTGTAGCTTTTGTGACCATCTGGGTCACTTCTCCAGCACTAACAACCTCACTCTGGTCAGTTCTTGTGGAGTAACGTGACAGCATGGACAGGTAGACTGCTGGTATACGGTAGCCCTAGTCTCGGTTCATGGTTGGTCGATGCATGTAGATTTCTATGACCTCTTTAACTTTCCGTTTAAATAAGTTGGTCTCGACGTTGATGACCGAGGCACTGCTGGCGGGGATGACATGGCCAGCTGATTCTGTGTGCTCTGCCACAGCTGAGTTGGAATTGATTTTAAGATGTTCTTTGACTCTGGTGCTGAGAGGCCTTTTCGTTTCGCCGATATGTACCCTCACATTGGTCACATTCGATCTTGTAGACCGGAAAGTCATTTCAGTGATAAATTTTCAAAAATAGTCTTCTCTTAGCCTATAAATGGTCATTTCCTTACTGTATGTCCATTCGCAGGCAGAGAGAAAATTTTTTTTTTACAATTTACCAATGAAATGACTGGCTCGGTAAGCGATCCAGTCATTTCAGTGATAAATTTTCAAAAATACTCTTCTCTTGGCCTGCAAATGGTTATCCCGCGAAACCACTGCAGAGGTTGATTTTGGCCGGATTCGTCGTAAACGTGTTAATGAAAACAATGCGTCTTTTGACACTAGATGAATTTTTATGATGGTATTGGAAGAATATATAACGCTTAATCGACCGGTTGAACACTGATATCCAAGTATTATATCCAATTTAAAAACAATCTTCCAGGGCAGTTGGTGAATATGTAAATATATGTCTGTCTGGAAGTTTGCAACATGTGTAGTTCATACATGTCGTGGATCCGTGACTCCATATTCAGAATAGGAATCATATACCGAAAATAATAAACATGCGTGAACGTAGAAATAGACACACGTGGATCCGTTGGCCCACCATGTCCATAATCAGTCCCTGGTGACGGGTCACCCGACCGACCAATTGAGAGATAGAGAGAGAGAGAAAGAGAGAGAGAGAGAGAGAGAGAGAGAGAGAGAGAGAGAGAGAGAAAGAGAAAGATGGGAGAGGGAGAGACGGAGGAGGAGGAAGAGAGGGAGGGAGGGAGGGGGAGAGGGAGAGAGAGAGGTGAGAGAGAAAGAGGAAGAGACCATTGGAAGAGAGAGAGAGAGAGAGAGAGAGAGAGAGAGAGAGAGAGAGAGAGAGAGAGAGAGAGAGAGAGAGAGAGAGGGAGGGAGGGAGTGAGGGAGGGAGAGAGGGAGGGAGAGAGAGCGAGGGAGGGAGAGAGAGAGAGAGAGATCGGGAGAGAGAGATCGGTTGCACAATTCGACTGAATTCAAAAGCTATATTGTTGTTGATAATGTATTGTGTCTAAACTTCGATCTTGAATAGATTACCTACTAACAAACCTAACCTGAAGCTATTTGATCCGATTTTACGCCTTCACACGTCATGGAACACAAGCTTAAACAGAGATTATATAATATAATTAAAGAATATAACTGATATGTTCTCTCCTTATAGCACATGTTATGTTACAGCAATTATGCCTCTGAATACCATCTTTACAAAGAATTCAACTGAACTCGCGCGTCTATGTAGTTATCATAGCGTTAGATTACTGTGCTTTTCTTACCATGTCTGAACTCTCAAGATTAAGTTACAAAATTGTGTTATCGTGAACTGAGCCCTATCTCATTCACACCAGAATGCTTAAAAATAAAATTGTTAAACTTGTGTACTTTTAGAAGCTTAAATTGTGTATTCCAATGTTGGTTACTTTACTTTCCTTAAATCAGAAGCTCGTCCCGGGCCCTGATGAGTTGCAATGGAGGAGTCCAGTTTATTCATCAATTTCATGACGTCATGATCAACTACGTGACGCGTTGGATGACGTCATAAACAATTACGCCATGAATGACGTAGATAAGTTCGTCACGAACGCTTGATTGATGAAGGACTAAGCGTTATTGAACGAATTGTATGTCTTTACCATTTAATAAGCACGCTGTTGAATATTTTGCGCTAATTTGACTGGGCGTTGTTGCAGCAACAGCACCCAGTCAAATTTGTTTCAAGATATTCAACAGCTTGCATGTATAGTTTTCTAGAAATTGATAGTCAGGGAGGTCAGGGATCGATCGATCCAACAGTTAAGTGTGGGTAGAACCTAGCTAGAGATGGACGGGGCATAGCTAAAACTGGATTCTCCCATTGGTCACTGTCTATTGATGGCATCCATCATCAGCTCATCGATCTATGTTTATGGTGGTCTGTGTCGCTTTGGCATCCGAGGAACTGCTGTCAAAAGCACAACATTTGAGGCTATCTTTCCGGAATGACGTTGACAGTGCCCCGCTAGTTTTAATCTGCTTGGTCGCATTTTTTAAAAGAGAGGTTATAAGTCCCCAAAACTATTTTTTGTTTGCTCTATGCTCCTTCCAATACATGTTTAGTGCTTTCCTCAGAAGCCTGGTGCAATTCTTTCAGGAGATTGGTTCTTATTGTCCATGCTTTGCATCAATAAAGGAGTACTAACTCGGCAGTTGCTTCAACGAAATGAATCTTCAAATTTCTATGTAGTGATGGCTTCCAAAACTTTGCCATTCCGTTCCAGAACAGTCCTTTCCTGATCATACACTCTACCTCGGCACGGTTTACACATGACCCTATAAGTACTTGAAATATGTAACAACTTCTAGCGAGTTTCCATCTATGGATTTTGACGAAATCCAGATTTTTTTAAATAAAATTTTCAAAACTAGCTGTCCGTTGTCGTGCAAATAGACATTACTCAAGACCACTACAGGTGCTGTTTTTGGGCCGGCTTGACCATGAAAATGGTCAAGAAAAGCCAGATTTTTCTTAGCTAATGTCTATTTGCCGTCTAAGAGAAGATTATTTTTGAAAATTTCCCACTAGAGTGACTGGCTCGGTTACTTTAGCCAGTCATTTCAGTGGTAAATTTTCAGAAATTGTATTATCTTGGATGAAAAAATGGACGTTGACACAAGAGGGGTTAAGATGCTTTGAATAGCCTACATTTATTTTATTTTAGTAGAGTATATTCCTGGAATTCCAAACGGACGACGGGCGATGGTATTGGTGATGGCCCACTAGCCAGTCTAAAAGAGCGTGGATAGCCAAGGATAGCTAAATACCTTGCAGTCAGGGAAACAGTAGGCTCAAGTTCGACTCGCTAACTATAGTCAGTTTCATGGTTTACTGAACATTCGCCAAGCCGAACGCTGAATAGTTACCTATAGTTCGCTGGTTCCCGTTTCCCATTTAATTACTATTGCAGAAAATTTGGAGCCGGGTACCAGTCTCCATTAACCTTTTCTGTCGTGTGTTTTGATGGCCTACGAAAATGGGTTATTTTTGTCCGCCAAAACGTAAAAAAGCGTCTACATTAAATAAAGTGGGAAGGAATAGTGGCTTGGGAACATTGACAAACAATGGGAGAGCATAATTTCATTAAACCTAAGTTATTTAGTGAAATATTTACAAATTTATATGCATTTATTCGTGGCTAGCGATCGGTGTCCGCCATTTTGAAATTTACTCAAATATAGCACTAACCATCTGAACCGAAGTCGGGTGCTCGCTTGACTATAACTGACTAGCTAGTTAACTATTATGAAGTTCGACTGGTATTCTAGTTAGTTATAGCTAACTATGGTTAGGAGTCGAACTTGACCTAGGATGGTAATCATTAATCCGAAGATGTTAGAGATGGGTTATATATCATCAAATAATTTACGCCCATGTATGAAATCGATCCACGCCCGCAATCAACACAGACAGACACACGGACAAGGCCAATGGACAGGATTCACAGTTACAATCTGCGAACGTGGTCACGTGGTCCACAAATAAACTCCATACATACGATTCTCAGACACGATTCAAACGCGCAATGGGTGAATCCAGCTTTTGCTATTCCCCGCCCATTTCTAGCTAAGCTAAACCCTTGTTTTCCCGTAGTGAGATCAATTGATCCCTGCCCTCACTGAATCTCAATTTCCAGAAAACTATACAGGCAAGCCCATGGCAGCAACAGCGCCAAGTCAAATTAGTTTTAAAATAGTCAACAGGATGTTTATTAACCCTTTCAACATTGAATAACCCAGTATCTTAATTTCAAAGCAACCCTACAGGGAAACCGTTGAATATTTTGAATTAAAATTAACTGGAAGTCGCTGCTGCCTTAGGCAGCAATGTCTTCCAGTTAAACTAATTTCAAAATATTCAACAGTTTGAGGAAAAGTTGTAGGCCGAAAAGAATTTACTTTTTCAAGGATTTGTCGGTGAAATTCGTACAACTTGGCGGATAATTAAGCGTTTGCGACGGACTAAATCGCGTCATTCACGGTGTAATTGATTATGACAGCAGCCTACATGTCGCACAGTTGATTATGATGGCATATGATTGATCGATAAACTGGATTTATCAATTCACGAAAACGGTCAACAAACACAATGGAGGATCCCATCTGTTACTGAAGTGGATAAGGTCATAATCAATTGCGTCATATGGAGTCTGACGTCACAATAGATAGTAACGTATCTAGCTCCGTTGTGACTCGTGAGGAATACCTAAAGTGTACAAATTGTATGCCTTTGAGAAGGGCATAGCTAGAAATGAATCCAGAACACGATCCAAGAATACCATATAACGGAGGGACACATTTCTAGCCATGCCATGCCCATTTCTAGCTAAGCTCTACCCACATTTTGAGCAGTTTGGGATCGATTTATATACTCGGAACCGTGAATTCTCAGAATCCCATTTTCAATGTAATTATACAGGTAGGCCGTGGAGTATTTTGACTGGGTGCTGTTGCTGCCTATGGCAGCAATGTCTCCCAATCCATTTATGGTCAAAAATATTAAACAGTATTTTTTATTTATTTTGTGTTTGAAACATGTTACGTTATTTCTGAGCCGTATTGTATAAGACGGATGTGGCCAAGTTCCCTAACCCTCTGGCATCAGGGGTTAAAACTGATTAAAACTTGACCCTAACTTTCTCGCATAATCCTAATGACAGTTTCGGGGGCCGCAGGTATGAATTTCAGAAACCTTGCGCATGGCCACCTGAGTTCTAAGCTCGGCCTTGGTGCCAGGAGAAATTAGTTTCAAAATATTCAACGGAATATTTTTTAAACAGTAAAGAAATACAATTCGTACAACTTGGCTGACTAATAAGCGTATTTGACCTACTTAAATATGCCATTTTTGCCATTATGCCCATGAGTATGTGCGTGCGTGCGTGCGTGCGTGCGTGCGTGCGTGTGCGCGTGCGTGCGTACGTGCGTATGTGCGTGATGGTTAGAAGACCATAAAGAAGGACGGCGAATTAGTTTTCCGATATTAGAAGTAAACACATTATCCCAAAATAACATCAACTTAATAATTAATACGTTGGAAACAATTTTATTAGAAATATGACAAAGATTATATTTTGATTGAATTTTTATTTAATTTGAAATTGATTGCAAGTAATTAAATTCAGTTCGGCGTAAGTTATAAGTGCTTTATATTAAGCTCACCCATAAAAGTCAGGCTAATTTTGTACAGAATATTATATTTTCCCTCAAATGTTTGATTTCAAACAGTATATTTATGTGAACAGGCTCTATAATAAATATGAAAACGTCATTTAGCTTTGCATTTTCAGCTTTAGTATGGGATATAAATTCAATAAAGAGTCGGGGAAATTATTTTATTTTATTAACCGCTAAGATATAGGTAATAAATTACTCAATTAGATTTTCATTTTTTATTTTCAAAGATGATACATCAAAGCTGAGTAAGTGGCATGCATACACGTTTGAATGCGCAACAACTATGTGATTAATACATGTTTAGTTGTCTTCTTGCAAACCAAAATACAGTAATTTCAATGAGCAAAATCTCTTGATTCGCCGAATATTTTAAAACCAATTTGACGAAAAGTTGTTGGTGGATAAGCCACCAACAACCTTCAGTCAATTGCTTTCAAA
Source organism: Chaetoderma sp. LZ-2023a (assembly GCA_034401795.1). Lineage (NCBI taxonomy): Eukaryota > Metazoa > Mollusca > Caudofoveata > Chaetodermatida > Chaetodermatidae > Chaetoderma > Chaetoderma sp. LZ-2023a. Next base: position 69,814,353 of record CM067373.1, read on the forward strand.
ATATTTAGCGGGTCCAGAGATATAGGGCCAACCCCCTGGAATATGTCGAATGGAAGAACTCAGCAGTAAGACGGTTTTAACCATTTAATGGATAAATTTGTTCACGAAGATCAAATTATTTTCTTATTGAATAGCCATTTTCAGGCCAAAAGAGGATTATATTTGTTTTAAACAGAATTTTATTTTGTTCAATGGGAGCACAGTAAGACATAAGTCTTATACACGTGTCTCCCATACATACAAATACTAGCCCCCCCCCCCGGCCCCCCCCCCCCCCATATGCAATAATTACATCAAGATGGGTATAATAAAACATAATTAAATAGTATGCATAACTAGTTAATTGATAATCTATATCAAACACTACTACTACTACTACTACTACTACTACTACTACTACTACTACTACTACTACTACTACTACTACTACTACTACTACTTCTACTACTACTACTACTACTACCGCTATTTTGCTTGTTTTAGATTACTGACAATTTGGACTCCATTGGCTGATGATGATGAAGATGATGATGATAATGATGATGATGGTGATGGTGGTGATGATGACAATAATGTTGATAAAATAATGGTTATACTAACATAGTCTGTTTATTTATATCAGGTATAATAATATTGTACATATATCTCTACTGCCACCTGTATGTAAAGCATACGCCATATGCTACAGTTGTAGCCTGAGAGAACACAGATTACTCGACTACTTGACTTGACAAATGTCATCCCAGGTTTTAAAAGTATCACTCACACGCAACAATAACCAAATTGAGTCCTTGGTCACTGATACGCGATCAAATTCAAGGTTAACGGCGCAGAAGCGATAACAAATAGAATGGTCCAGTTTTAGCTCATTTATAACTAAGCTCCACCCACTTTCCATACGCGTAGGAACATGAACACGGGGTGCAAGGAGGGGGTAGGCCCCACGCCCAGGTGTTGCCTCTCCCATAGTGTAGCGCCACCACCCATACTTCAGCCCACCCACCCCCAGGTCCAAGTATAGGTTCCTACAACCCTGCTTTTACGTGCGTTGGAATCACATTATCAAAATATCAACATACAGATACAATTTCCTTTTAACATAAACAGTCCTTTATGAACATTTTAAAGTAGTTGATCGCGTCTGTGGCTGCCTATGACCCATGGTCAAATTAGTTACAAAATATGCAACAGAATGTTTAAATGATTGTAAATTCATCGCAAATACGTACACTTTCGTGACAGAAATTTCGCTTTTCTTAACGGAAATAAGTTATATTGATTTCGTCAGCTAACATGTGACGAGTTTTATTATGATATCAGATGGTCTACTTGAGTGCAAATATGGCATAACTACGTTTAGTATTCTATGAGAGCATAACTTAGCGAATCTGATAGGAACCACGCGTATCATTCTCTGGTATAATAATCAAATGGAGTAATCCAGTATGCCCGGCGGATCTTTAGCTAAGCTCCACCCACATTTCGCCAGTGTTGGAATCGATCGATCTCTGATTAATTTCCAGAAAATTATACGGGTAAGCTGTTGAATATTTTGGCAGCAACAGCGCCTAGGCAAATCAGTTTCTAAATATTCAACAGCATGCTTATTAAAAGGTGAAAACATACAATTCGTACGTGATCATGACGTCATCCTACAAGTCACGTAGTTGATTATTGAGTGAGAAACTGGGATCCTCCATTAGTAGTTTGTTTTTATCAGTCATCTAATGCTGATTTCCGTACCTGACGACGTTATTGGGGCGGTACTGTCGGTGAAGGTGGCCTAAAATGGTCTATGCTTGACCATGTTCTGCGAATGCCACAAGACAAACCTGCACAGAAAGCATTGACATTTGTTGTACTCGGTGACATCTACACAGCTCATAGAGGACGCCACTGGACGAAGCTGCTAAGTGCCCTACGCACTTATCTAAACTTTCGAACTCTCATTGAGGACAAGAAACAGTGGCCGATTGCGGCAGCAGGATGTTTTCAAACTAGTGCATCCGCAAAACACAATATGGCATCATCACCATCATCAGCATTATCATCGTCATCGTCATGGTCATCATCATCATCATCATCATCATCATCATCATCATCATCATCATCATCATCATCATCATCATCATCAACACTACCAGCATCATCACCACCACCGCCACCGCCGCCGCCGCCGCCGCCGCCGCCGCCGCCGCCACCGCCACCGCCACCGCCACCGCCGCCACCACCACCACCACCACGACCACCACCACCAACAGCAACCTCATCAGCACCATGCAAACCTATGTTATTAAGCCAAGAGTGCAGTGCATGTGAATTTTCTTTGTTTATCCAAATATCTCAACGCGTTTTCCGGATGAATCTAAAAATGTCCTGAGTTCGTGTCCTGTCTCTGCGCAAATGGTAGTAATTCCTCCAATAATTATTGGTATAAATGAGGTGTCAGTCATTCTCATAAAATTTTAAAACTCGGATGAATGACGCAATCTACTGTTACTTCAACAGGGCATTATAAGCTTCCTCTTAAGCGCATTCTAATGGTGCTCATACTGGCTAACACTCAGGAATACTTTAGTGGAGAACTATTGCTGGGCAGTCTCTCAGAAGAAATGTATGAAGCATCTGTTACTGCCACTGGGATTTTCAAATCAGTTGGAAAGAAACATGTAAAAGGTATTCGAATATGGAGTCCAGAAATTGCACCCAGCAATAAACAACAGTGAAGTAGCTCACAAGATATGGGTAGAAAATGGCAGGCCAACCAACCAAGAAACCAATGAGGACACCAATAGAAAGCAAGCACGTGCCAATATGAGGATGACTATTCGACTATGTATAAATCAAAGCAGAATAAAACATCTCAATGAAATTATGGCAGCAGACGAATATGACAAACAAACTTTCTTCAGACTTATAGCCAAACAACGTGCCAGCCCAAGACATGGTATTGCTCAACTAACACACAATGACAAAGTGTTAATAGATCCTTCTGCTATGCTACACGCATTCAGTCAGCACGGCAGTGCCTTAGCCACACCTCTTAAGAACGTAGAGTTCGATCAAGAGTACAAGGATATGGTGGAATTGGACAGAGCATTAATCGAAGAAATGTATCTTCAGTATTCAAATATTCACAACTGTAAGATGCCAACTGTCAGTGAAATTCGCAAGATAAGTGTAGGCCTGAAACCAAACAAAGCAGCAGATTCAGCCGGTTTAACTGCAGAACATCTAAGGTATGCCCCACCTGTCGTCATGCAGCTCTTGACAGACCTTATGATTTACATAATTAAAACAGGATATATACCAACTGCCAGGAAGCAAGGCGTGCTCACATCAATTCTAAAGAAGGGCAAAGGTAGTAGATTAGCAACGAATCATAGGGGGATCACGGTACTATCAATCAAAGGAAAAGTCCTTGAGAAAATTCTACCACAGAGGACAAAGTCGTTCCATGATGTTGAACAGTCTAGCTTCCAAAGAGGGTTTACTGAAAAATCATCATCCATGAACACAGCCCTGATTATCACAGAACTACAAAATAAGGCGAAGGACAAACATGAACCACTATTGTTAGTAACATTAGATGCATGCAAAGCCTTTAATGTTGTATGGCATTCCTCACATTTGCGAGAGATCTACCGCGTTGGCATAACAGGTTCACTATGGACTATTATCAAAGGGATGTACTCGGGTGCCCAGACAACCGTCAAAGTGAACAAGTGTACAGCTCATCCCTTCCAGATATACCAAGGTGTTCGTCAAGGTAGCATACTCTCAACCATTCACTACAAACAGTTCAATAACAAATAGCTACATATTATTGAAGACATAAATATTGGTTCACAGATTGGGCATATCAACTGCAGTGTACCTACATGATGGCATTGCAACATTGGCAGACAATACAAATCACTTGCAGGAGCTTCTCACCATCATGAAAAGATATACAAATGAAGAAAGACATACCATTAATCCACAGAAATGTGCTATTATTTCATTGAGCAAACATGTGAAAGAGGTGGGCACGATATCAATAGCGGGAGATATCATCAAAGAGTCAATGAGTGAAGCACACCTTGGAATTGAACGATCGGTCTCGAATAAGGAGAACGTTGAAAAGCGTATCAACTCAACTCGCAGAACACTGTACTCAGTGATGGTGTTGGCTTACATGGACGTGGTGGTCTCTTTCATATTGTATCAAGTCACATTTGGAAAATCCATTGTCTTCCCAGACTCCTTTATGGCATAGAATTAATAAAGCTAACACAAGTAGCTATTAATGACCTTAAACAGGTCTTCGACAGCTACAATCACTTCCGTAAAACACAGCATCAGTCTCAGTTTTGAGTTTGCTTGGTGTAAGACTAGTCCAAGGTGAACTTGATAGCAGGAAACTAATCCTTCTTGGCAACATCCTTTCAGAAAAGAAAACTATTGAACATCAAATATCAGCCAGACAAATCGCTATGAAAAACATCAACAGCAACAGTTGCTTCTCTGAGTGTCGTAGTATCGTTCACAAATATCAGTTACCAAGCATATATGAGCTGATTCATAACACTCTTACAAAAGATAAATGGAAATCAAAGGTACAAGACGCAGTCCAAGCATAATGGCACGGGGACTCGCTAATGAAGTCATCTCTGAAGCACTTGTGTATTACCGCATGTGCGGTGGGATCAGTTCACCATTGTTGGAGCTCAGTTGATAATAACGTTAGAGATGCTAGGTGTGCTGCCATAAAAGCGAAACTATTAACTGGATCATATACACTTCAATCAAATCGACCTCGCTTCAATCAACATAACACGTCGGATACATGCCTGCTTTGTCGCGATGCTCCTGAGGATAGGATTCATTTTCTAGTAACCTGCAAAACGACAGAACACTGCAGAAAATCCTACATAAATAGCATTCAAATCATACTGCAAGACGAAAATCACCCACACATTACCAAGAACATTACGGCGACTGCTTCACTTGTAACACAGCTAATTTTAGATCATGAAAATATGAGGTCAGAGCATGGTCTTCAACTATTTCAAAAAAACTTCACGCAAATTCCTAGGATCACCCGTTTTCTCTGCTATGCACTACATAGTATTAGAAGTAATGCTATGGATCAGCTTGTACCTTCTTCCCCCTATTAACGAGCTTTTTAAATGACTGCAATGTACATGTAAGTGTACGAGCTGTTCATATGAACTGTCTTTTAATTGATTGCCGACAACAAGCACTAAGGTTGGTGCCCCGCAAAAGAAGAAGAAGAAGAAGAATATTTACCCTGACTTCAGGGGTGAGCCCACAGTGGCTGGAATTACAGATACAGAACAGAACAGATGGCAGAGTGGTAAAATTACGATATCAATGTGAAATCAGTACGATCGCAGTGTAAAATCAGTACGATCGCAGTGTGAAATCAGTACAATACCAGACTGTTGACGGAGCGACGATAATGCAATGACATACGGTCTGATTGCAGTTTAATGGCAGTTTGCTAAGAAGATTTGGCAGTCTGGTCGCGATAAAATCACAATTCGGTGATGATACAGTAGTGTTTGTATTGTATGGTAATGGTTGATCAAGCCGTCTGACTGAACTCCATACGTCCAAGCTGAGGTTTGACGCATCATTTCATCAGGAATGTAATATAGCCACCCAACTTGGTGGACTTCAATTGTAAAAATATGTCGTAGTAATGGCGGTTCAACAACATCAATCAAACTTGGTTCACGCAGACACACAGGATTAGAAAAAATGTACGATTTTGAAGCTCATCAAATAGCTATCGAGCAACACATACGAAGGCGTGTTCTCACTAGAGAGTCAATCGACGTAACATGGCGTTATCCCGATTAAGCGAGAACACGGCCTCACATAGTGAAACGAACACACCTATAACATGCTGCACGAAAAACATGTACAGGTGACGGGTATATCGACATAATAGCTGCATGAATGAACTTACGTGAGCGACGTGCGTAATTGGGAGATACTATAGGAAAACAACACAACATGATTAGCAAAGTAACATGCTACCTGGGATTTCTCCAAGCAATCAAGAACATGCAGTTTTAGTAAATCTGTAAAACTGCCAAGGGATCGATCGATTCCAACATGAGCGAGGTGTGCGTGGATCTTAGCTAGAGATGGGCGGGCATAGCTAAAACCGGAAATGTCCATTACGGAATCACCGAAATAGTAGTCCCTTTCCAGATGCACCCCTGGTTTGTGCTTCCATGGCCTGACAACCTAATCCTGGGAACACAGTTTACTGGGCCAATACCGGCCCGAATTGCCCAGTAATGCCCCAGTACGCCGCGCTATCATGAAAGGATCATGGTCGAGGTACTGATACGCTTCAATGACCTAATAAGCTATTGATTATGATTGATATCCTTGCATGTGGTCGTACCAGCATACCACTCATGATAGAAGTACGTTGCCCATTTCATGACCTATTGACCTAATGAAAAGCGTACCGGTCATGCAGTATTCATACCGGCAGCGTGTGATTAGCGACAGTAAGTTCCGAACTTTCCATTCCTGGAAAATTAAATCACGTAACATTGTAATTATGATGAAGATTTTACCTAACAGATCCAAGCGATCTCGGCAAAATCTACCGATTTGACGACACTGCGTCACGACAGCGTCTTGGATAAAAAGTCGTAATTCTTTGCTCTAATGTGGGACCTCATACCTCGTGCGGCTCGAGGTTCCCGGATGAGGCATAAGTTTGCAACGGGACGAGTTGGATTTGCCGGACTGACGGCAATAAAACCCCGAAAAGCCTCTAGATTTAGCTGATTGGTTCTTCTTATGGCCACCCAGGGACCGATAATGGCTGTGAAGTAAGTGTACCGTTGGTAGACCTAATTGTGAAGCTGCGTGCAGACGACTATGTATATTCGTCTGCACTTCGCCTGTTCGCCATGTTTTATTCATCAGGCTTAGGGCATTTAAGCTCCTAATTACGTTACCTGCGCGGCTGTTCACGTCATCCGTCCAGTTATTACCGTAAACCAATATTAACGTCACACTTTCAACCCAAAAGACCAAAACACCGATTTTATAAATATTCTGTTAAGTATTTTGAAACTAATTTGACTGGAAGACAGTGGCGTCTTTAGTCATGTTGCGCATAGACCATAGACAACAAAAATATCCAGTCAAATTAGCTTCAAAATATTCAACAGCTTGTAACCTGTATAGTTTTCTGAAAATTGATAGTCAGGGAGTTCAGGGATCGATCCCAGCACGGGTGATGTGTTGGTGGAGCTTAGCTAGAGATGTGCGGGCATAGCTAAAACTGGATTCCTCAATTGTGACGCGGGTCGTCCCTGACATCAGGCTGTAGCATTTTTCACACAAGGCGTCAGCCATATGGGTATGACCATAGATATCGTATATACTGGCTAGATTGACCATGCGCGTACCCTCACTACGGGGCTAGTTGTTGTGAAGGCGAGTTCAGTAAATCGCGATTGTACATGCCCGGATATTCATTGACTGTCTAACGCAGACGACCAGCTGCATAAATAGCCTTCAAAAACTATTAAATTATCATTTGGTAATTCGACGATAAATTGAACAGCCGCAAATTTACATATTTTCACCAGAAATAAAATTGTATTGGCTGTTATAATCTGACACTTTATTCGACTACATAATAGGTTTAGTAACAAAAACATATTACATTGGAGACTATACATCTGACATATTTGGGAGAAAATACTGAACACTGAAATGCCGCTTTTGAGAGGGTCATGATCAATCTAGTCAGTATATGCAATATCTATGGATATGACAACAGCCATCCCAGCCAAAACGTAGCACCTAACTGTTTACATATTACCTTCATCTAAAGGGCCCCGGGAAAATTCCCACAACCGTAAATTCAATTTAATAAACATTGCGTTAAATGTTTTAAAACTAATTTGACTCGAATCTCCGAGTCAAATTAGTTTCAAAATATTCATCAGCTTACTTATATAAATGCCTTGCAATTTGGCTTCTGGGAGGGCATGGTTCAAAGTGCTAAAGTTTAGAGCAACGGCCGTAAAATGTTGGCGTGGATGTGTTAGAAATTGGCGGGGCATGGTTAGGACTGGTTCCCTCTATTTAATGCAGATTTCTAACAATGAAAGCTATGCTAATGTTGCGCAATGATAAAGAGCTTAATGATGGACATAATGGCCCTTTCCAGTTTATCAAACAATCATATGACGCCATAATCAACAGCGTGACGAGTAGGATGACGTCATAATCAATGACGTCATGAATGAAGTAGATAAGCTCGTCACGGGCGCTTAATCGATGACAGACCAAGCACTGCTGTACGAATTGTATGTTTTTACTATTGAATAAACATGCTGTTGAGTATTTTTAAACCAATTTGACACAGGCAGCAACAGCGCCCAGTCAAATTAGTTTCAAAATATTCAACAGCATGTTTATTAAATAGTAAAGAGATACAATTCTTACATCAGCGATTAGTCCGTCATCAATTAAACGTTCGTGGAGACGAAATTAGCTACGACATTCATAACGCAATTGATTATGACGACATCCTACACGTCACGTAGTTGATTATGACGTCAAATGATTGATTGATAATGTGGAATCCTCCATTAAACATGGGCGATAGAATATCTCGGTGAAGCGTGGGAAATAGCCTCGCCCCACCCCATAGGTTACACTGAGGTCACACTGACCTAGCTACTTCTGTTACGTTACATACCTATTTTTGAGAATTTACCACTGGATGGCTGGCTCGGTTACCGAGCCAGTCATTCCAGTGGTAAATTCTCAATAATAGTCTTCCTTTGGCCTGAAAATAAATATTCCCCAAAACAACTATAAAGGCCGGTTTTGGCCGGTTTCGGCATGAAAGGCTTAAACCTACGATATATGCATGCACCAAATTTGACTACTGTATACGAAAACCCCTTGAAATGATAGACAGGAATAAGCTTTTGTCACTGTGACCTTGTTATTTGACCTTTTAACAGTAAATTATCACACATCTTCGCGCAACCTTCACGCCAAGTCTGTTTAAGATAGATCCAGGATACCCATAGCCTTTTGCAAAGCGGTGACTATCATGGACATTCTTTTCAAAATAATCGTTCTAATATGGTCCCAATGGCCTTGACGTTTGACATTTCCTTTCGCTTTATCGCACATCTTCAGACGTCTAGAGGCCACCTTTCCCCCTGTTGTCTTCAGACTACACTCAGGAATAGGCGTAAGTAACTGACTGACTGCCTGCCTGCCTGCCTGCCTGACTGACTGACTGACTGACTGACTGACTGACTGACTGACTGACTGACTGACTGACTGACTGACTGACTGACTGACTGACTGACTGACTGACTGACTGACTGACTGACTGACTGACTGACTGACTGACTGACTGACTGACTGACTGACTGCCTGCCTGACTGCCTGACTGCCTGACTGACTGACTGCCTGCCTGCCTGACTGACTGACTGACTGACTGGCTGGCTGGCTGGCTGGCTGGCTGGCTGGCTGGCTGGCTGGCTGGCTGGCTGGCTGGCTGGCTGGCTGGCTGGCTGGCTGACTGACTGACTGACTGACTGACTGACTGACTGACTGACTGACTGACTGACTGACTGACTGACTGACTGACTGACTGACTGACTGACTGACTGACTGACTGACTGACTGACTGACTGACTGACTGACTGACTGACTGACTGACTGACTGACTGACTGACTGACTGACTGACTGACTGACTGACTGACTGACTGACTGACTGACTGACTGACTGACTGACTGACTGACTGACTGACTGACTGACTGACTGACTGACTGACTGACTGACTGACTGACTGACTGACTGACTGACTGACTGACTGACTGACTGACTGACTGACTGACTGACTGACTGACTGACTGACTGACTGACTTGCTGACTAACCAACCGACCGACCATCCGACAAACTACCCGACTAAGAGAGACAAAACGGTTTATTGAGCTGTTAGATGCACCTAAAATTAGTGTTTACGGTGTTTTGTGTTTCTGTATCCAACATATTTACAAAAGAGATAATGTATTTGTTTAAGAAATCCCCAACAAGCTATCGTTTGACATGCTTGTATGAAAATTTTGTGATGAGTTTCTTGGAGATCGACATTTCTGCTATTGATTTGGTAGCAATGCCATTTAATGGCCTTCATGTAATCTTGAATGCCCTCAGAAAAGATAGAATCATATGTTTGACAGAAACCCGCCGCTTCTTAGCATAGCAGCAGTCTCCAGCCACACTTTCCAAATAATCACGCCACTTCCTATCCCAAAAGCATACCATGTTGACGGAATCACCATTTAAGCCATATAAATTTTCTTTTGTTTACAAAACCTCCTAACTAATTTTGCCATATCTGGGAAAAAATAATGCTGGAAATCTAAGGCATTCTTTCCATCAAGCAATTTTTCGCAGCCAAATACTTATGGTTTGGAATTCCGCACAATTATTTGTTTGTTCTCTGTAGTTTTGTTAACCCTTTAATGATCAAGCCGATCAAAATGGCTTTACAATGATCATGAAAAAAGTATATTTGCTGGCCAAGAGAAGACTATTTTTGAGAATTTACCACTGGAATGACTGGCTCGGTTATCGAGCCAGCCATTCCAGTGATAAATTCTCAAAAATAGTCTTCTCTTGGCCTACAAATGGACACTCGCTGAGAAAACCTTTTGGATTTTCTTGATCAATCTTGACAATTAAGTTGACGAAATGATTAATACTGTAGTAGCTTAAAACTCCTGAGCTGAATGTGTGCATTATTTTTATATGTTTATTCACATCTCTTGTGTTTTGTGTGGGAACTTTCCTAAAACAAAACATTAAATTCGGCTGGCCGTACACAGTATTTAGTCATTATGATTGCGCCAACAAAATAATTGAAACTTGCGCTAAAAGACATTTTGTGCTGTGAAAATATATGCAGTCTTGTCGTTTACCCATAGCAGTGATAAGGAAATTAAATCGAATAGTAAAGCCTTGAGCCCCACAGGCTAGAAATATTAAATTAAAGAAATATTCTCTTGAATACTTTGACGCTAATTTAACACCGCTCCAGTCGAATTAGTCTCAAAATATTCAGCAGCTTACGTGTATCTAAAGCGTCTTGAAATTGAAACGAAAGAATGTCAATAGTTAAAGGGTTATGTCGTGCTTTCTTTCTTGCGATATAGGGCATACATATTATAATAAATTATTCATTAATGTGCATAATTATATAATTATTTTATAAATTCTGATTTTCCGTCAGCTTAATATCCAATAAATAATCCAAGTTTTAAATAAATTTTTTTAGGAATCTGTATTTCTTATCTAATTTGTTGTACATAATTAACTCAATGCATGCATGATGGCGTAATAATCAATAGGCCTAAGTAATTCGTCCTCGCCTTTGTTGTCACTATCCTGCCTGTTTTCTGCGGTATTATATTATTACTGCTACTGCTACTGCTACTGGTACGGCTACGGCTACGGCTACGGCTACGGCTACGGCTACGGCTACGGCTAAGGTGACGGCTGCGGTCACGGCTACGGCTACTACAGACATACTGTCACTACTGCCGGCACTCCCCTGCAACTGGTACAGCGGCTCTCTCTCTCTCTCTCTCTCTCTCTCTCTCTCTCTCTCTCTCTCTCTCTCTCTCTCTCTCTATCTCTCTCACCCACGCACGCGCGCACACAAGCACACACGCACGCACGCACGCACGCGCATCCCCGTCCCTCTCTCCCACTCTCCACCATCTAGTCTCATTAATGTGCATATGTTTCCAGGATTTTTACACCGTGAAAATAGATGATCAAACCCCGTTCATCGACAAACAAAAAAACCTAAGTTTTCAAACATCCATGTGTAATATGGTCGTATTTTTAATTGACATTTTCAAATGTAAAATGCGGTAATAGCAAGTGCCATTTGTCACCATCTAATGTTGTGTGTTAGAACGTGTTGATTTAATGATGCTGATGACAATGGTAAATGGCTGGAGTTCGTCCACCCGGAGCAACACCATACTATACAATACAACGCATGTGGAACGTGGGTCGGAAACGGAACCAAGGGCCTAATGCACCATAAAGGCATTAGTTGCTCGGTCGTAAAACCTGTCATGTACGACCACCTAACTGACATTCTATCTTAACATCAATTTCGAATCTGAAATACCAAATTCCAAAAATAGTTTTTAATGTAAGAAATCACGATAGTGAATATTTTCAAAGTAATTTGATCGCAAGTTGCTGTTGCCTATGACAACAACAGACCACTGTCAATTTCACACAATATTTTAAAACTAATTTGACTGGAAGCTGGTGCTGCCTATGGCAGCAACAGCTCCAGCCAAATTAGTTTCAACCTATTCAACAGCTAATGTGTATGATGGTATTACAATTTTGAGTATGCGACTTCGGGGTACAAATGGTTAATACAAATAACTTACTATTAGATATGATTTTCGTGGGCAAACTTCCGATAAGGTGGTCGTATAGTACAGGTTTTACGACCGACCAAGAAATGCCTTTATAGCGCACTAGACATTACGATGGAAAACGCCTGAAAACACATTCAGGCGGATTTGTGGAACATTTTTAATTTTATTTTTTTTAATATTATTGAAAAAATATTTTCCTTTGAATACGAATATAATGGTTTGTGAACATATGGATAACGGTTATACCAGATGTATTTTAATGGACTGTTGTCAAAACTCTCTATAGCAACCACGAACTTATGGAGCCAAACGATCCCGGTTCTTTCAAAGTGGTGGTCATAAGATCGCACGTCTTAAATAGTCACCAACTTGTCCCTCCATTCCCCCCACCCCCTCACACCAAAGGTCATTCATGTGGCAGCCATCTTATGTTCGGTGGTCATTTAGTGTCCACAAAGTGACCGGTTATGACAAACTTTACTCTGACTGATAGCGGGCATGTTGCGTGATATTATTCTCACGCTTGCTATACGCCAGTGTTTGATTTCGTATACTCTGTAGATTTACGATAGCATGCCATTTATTTAGTTTTATTATATCTATAGGAACAATAGAAAAAAACTAAGGGGCTCCTTTCAATATGCAACAGGCCTGTGCTAATAAATCTCTCTAAATACCTTATCCGTGCGAAGAAAAATATATAACTCGTGATTTTAAACTCGCAAAAAATTATGCCAGCTCTATTTAAATTGTCCGCGCATATGACCATTTTAATTAAATTTAAACAATGCTAATGTGATAACAAACTGTACATAGGATTTATGAGAAATATTGACGATTCTCTGTTACATCTTAATGTTATAATACTAACAATATGAAATATGTAATTTATATCTACCGCCAGTATATTAATTGTAAGATATTTTCTCTCATATGCTTTATGTAAAGCCTGAGTGAATAAAACGTGAACATGTACATGGCACACAATTTAAGACCCTAAAAGTAGATAATTGTAACAGTTTTGTCTTCAAGCATTCTACTGTGAATATTCACCTTTAAACTCTGATTTTCAAAGCTTATGTTTTTCATTTAGCTCAAAATATCGTCTTATATCTCAGGATTGATTGTTGTTGTTGTTGTTGTTGTTGTTGTTGTTGTTGTTGTTGTTGTTGTTGTTGTTGTTCTTCTTCTTCTTCTTCTTCTTCTTCTCCTCCTCCTTCTTCTTCAGTATATACTCAAAATATTGGGCACAAATTTGGACACATAGTTTCATATTTCAACTTGACGAAGCACACTCCTAATGAGGTTAAAGGTCAATGTCACTGCAGCATTCGCATAAAACTCTATCTTTCCAGTTAAGATTTTTGTTTATCTCAAAATATCTTATTATATTTCCGGATTGGCTCACCCTACTTGAACCAAACTTGGTCGCATGTTTACATATATTGCGCATAATACTGAGGTCAGAGGTCAATGGTATTGTAGAATTTGTATAAAATGCAGATTTTAACAGTTAGGTTCTTATGCCTAACTCATCGTGACTTTTTCAGAATGGACCTTTCCAGGATATCCATCCATCATATGACGTCATATGACGCCACAACTTTCCAGGTTATCCATCCACCATGTGATATTATATGACGTCACAGCTTTACAGGTTATCAATCCATCATATGACGTCATATGACGTCACAACTTTCCAGGTTAGCCATCCATCATACGACGTAATATGACATCATAATCATGACATCACGAATGGCTCGATTTAGTCCGTCTTAAGCGCGTAATAGTCTGACACGTTGTACGAATTGTATGTCCGCTATGTAATAAACATGTTGTTGAATATATTGAAACTAATTTGACTGGAGCTGTGTCAAATTCGCGTCACGATATTTAAGAGAATATTTCTTTCATCATAAAGAATTTAATATTTCTAGTCTGTGGGGTTCAAGGCTTTATGTTCGATTTTATTTCCTTGTCACTGCTATGGGTAAACGGCAAGACTGCATATATTTTCACAGTACAAAATTAATTTTAGCGCAATGAAGTTTCAATTATTATATTGACGTAATCATAATGACTATAAATACTGTATACAGCAATTTAATGACATAGGCAACAACAATAACCAGTGGAATTAGTTTCAAAACATTCAACAGTTTACCTGTTTAGTTTTCTGGAAATTGATAGTGATAGAGTTCAGTGATCGATCGATCCCAGCACTAGCGTGGTGTGGGCGGAGCATGGCTAGAGATTGGCAGGACATAGCTAAAACTGGAACGGTCCGTTGGCTAAATTATTGGAACTAAAATAGATAGTTAGTACGGCCGTGTGCCCACCAGAGACTTAATCAGGAATAACGCCATACGGAAGTATGGCGTTATTCCTGATTAACTCTCTAGTGAGAACACGACCTTAGGCCGTGTTCTCACTAGAGAGTTAATCGGGAATAACGCCATACTTCGGTATGGCGTTATTCCGGATTAAGTCTCTAGTGAGAACGCGGCCGTAGGTCGCGTTCTCACTGAAGACTTAACCGGCGTAGCGCAATACTGAGGCATTGCATTATTCCCGATTAGCTTTCCAATTAGTTACCAGTAGGCGCAATACGCGGAGATTCAGACCTATGGTGGTACGGTCACTGTGACCGCGATGCAAATCTATATTTGTATTTGGAAATGTAAAATGCCTAAATTTCCGCCAATATTCAGTAAATGGAACAATGATGTAATATTTATTTTGTGGCATTTTTTTCAATTTTGTTTTTGTGGCCAACATGTGTATTTATATAAGGTAACCGCTGCATTAAAATAACTGCATATTGCTTGAAGGTTCGTGAATGACAAGTCTTCAAACTGTCAATCAACCCTACAGCTAAAATGTTTACACAACGTCATTGTTATCATTATTAGGAGGATGTAGTATCAATTTCCTAATCATTTGGTTTGTGTATTTTCAGAGAGTGTAGACCATGTCATATATACGTCGTATATTACACGTTCCAGTAAAATGTTCACTACACGCGGTCGCTTTTCAAGTGCCGTAGCCTGCAGAAGTGGTTGGGGTGTAGAGTAGTTACCACCTCTCAAAGTTGAGAAGTGTACCTTTTAAAATACTCAGTTAACAGGCAGTCACCCGTAAACTAAAATAATAAGACAGCTTCATTGCCAGTTGAAGATACATACTTACCTCCAGAAATGCAGAAAATGCTATCTGAGAGCATCTAGACATTCAAAGATTTTCGGGGAGGTGGGGGCTGGATACCACCCCTCCCACACTCACACTCCCTCACCCACACCTCACCTCCCCTCCCACCCTAAATACTCCACTCACCCCAGCACCTGCACTCACACAACCACCCCCCCCCCCACACACACACACACGCCCGCCCGCCCGCACGCACTCACGCGCGCGGGCATGCACGCAAACACACACACACGCACACACGCACACACTCACGCACGCACGTACGCACGCAGGCACGCACGCACGCACGCACGCACGCACGCACGCACGCACGCACGCACGCACGCACGCACGCGCACAACACAACACCACCCACCGCCACCCTCCAACAAAACATTCCATGTTTTACACAATTACCGACATATTTCGTTTCTATTTAGCTTTCATCGAAAATATTAGAATAATTTTTCTAACTCCCCGGAACACTATTTCCTAGTAAAATTTCTAAATGATATATAAGCCCCCTAATATATGAATATTATGTGAATATTCGAATACCGATTTTTATACGAATACGGAACACTATCTGGTTATGAGGCTTACGGACCCGCTGATTGCAGACCTGACTGACAACTTTCAGAGTGTATTAACAACCGACGTTTCCAGTTTATCCATCAATCATATGACATCATATTCAACTACGCGACGTGTAGTATGACGTCATGATCAATTACGTCATGAATAACGTAGTAAATTCACCGCAAACTCTTAATTGATGATGGACTAAGCGTTGTTGCACAAATTGTGTCTTTACAATTTAACAAACATACTGTTGAATATTTTGAAACTAATTTGACTGGGCGCCGTGGCTGCCGTAGGTAACAGCACCCAGTCAAATTATGGGCGCTGTTGCTGCGATAGGCAGCAACAGCACCCAGTCAAATTAGTTTCAAAAAATTCAGCAGCTTACCTGTATAGTTTTCTGGAAATTCCTAGTCAGGGAGCTCAGTGATCGATCGATCCCAACTCGAGCATGAGGTGTGGATGGAGGTTAGCTAGAGATGGGCAGGGTTTAGCTAAAACTGGATTCCTCTGCTGGGCTAACGATACAGAACCTGACACTCAGAGTGTGTTCTCTTACGTCCCCAACCCCACCCCAAATGCCACAAACACCACATGAGATGAAACAGGCGGCTTTACATCCCGCTTCTAAGGGCGCGGAGTGCGTCGATTTTTACACCTATCCACATACCTGTGTATGGGACGGAACTTATAGCATCCGTGTGGCTCCATATACAGTTGATCGTTATAGACAGGGTTGATTAGCAGCTATAGGCCACGCAGGAGACACAGCATAATGACTTTTATTGCGTTCACCTGTTGGCTATAATTAAAATCTCTAAACCAATAAAAATCTTTAAATCAGCGGTATGTTTTTGTCGGAACTTTAAAACGTGATTTAGAAAAGTGCATGATATGGTGAAATCACAGAAATTTGGATTAGAAAAGCCTGATTGTCGATCCTTTGAGGTTACCAATCCGAAGTGTTTAATCTTCGGGCCAGTGAACTTTATGCCTTTTCTTGCACGTCATAAAAGAGGTACCGAGCAAAACAGATTTTAAAAACCTTTGATAACTGAACTGTTTTATCTGTGTGTGGGTCCTTAGTGAGTCACTGAAAACGCGATTATGGTCGAAGCAGACGACACATTCCTTTACGGGATTATGGCCGAAGTAGGCGACACATTCTTTACTAAACGACCGCTACCGTGTATAGTTATATTATTTTTCGCAACCACGATCACGAATTGGCAGTTCACCGTCACGGCCACTTTTGTCACCTACGAATACTAAAATAGTCTAAATCAGTTCGTTCCTCTCAGTAGACATGCGATTATTTAACTCATGTTCGCTAATTTGAAAACACGTTGACTTAAAATGTGTTGTCGCGCAAATAAACAACGACTGTAGTCGAGGATTCCAGTTTATCCATCAATCAAACGACATCATAATCAACTACGTGACGTTTTTGCTGACGTCATAATCAATTACGTTATGAATGACGTAATTAAGTTCGTTACGCGTTATTAATTGCGTGACTAAGTTCGTCACGAACGCTTAATTGATGACGGACTAAGCGTTGTTGTACGAATTGCATGTCTTCGAAGGGCGGGGAATTTAATAAACATGCTGCTGAGTATTTTGAAACTAATTTGCTATGGCAGCAACAGCTTACCTGTATAATTATTTGGAAATTGATAGTCTATGGGAATTCAGGGAGTGATCCCAATAATGGTATTGAAACTAATTTGACTGGGTGCTGTTGCTGCCTATGGCATGTTTATTATATAGTAAAGACACATAATAATTCGTTCAACAACGCTTAGCCCGTCATCAATTGAGGACCCTAGCTACGTCATTCATGATACAATTGATTAAGACGTTATCCTAAAGGTCACGTAGTTGATTATGACGTCATATGATTGATGACTAAACTGGCATTCTCCATTGCTAAAGCTCTTGATTTGACAATGGAAGACATCAAACAAAACGAATTTCCGGAAGGGCAATGCGTCATCCACCACACATCAGCAAATGAAACAGAATGCCATTTAATCAGTCCCCAAAATTACAAAACCTGACTAACTGTGTGAGAAGTTACTGAAGTGGGGAATCATGCCACAATTCTAAACATTGCCAAACAGCTTAGTCGTTGTCGTCGTCCTCCTCCTCCTCCTCCTCCTCCCCCTCCTGCACCTCCTCCTCCTTGTCGCACTCGGCGTCCTCGTTGTCGTCGTACCCGCCGCCGCGTCGTCGTCGGCGCCGCCGCTGCTGCCGTCGTCGTCACCAACGTCGTTGTGGAAAGGTACATGAAGCGATCAACATCCCACCAAAGGCTTATCAAAACTACACAACTATAGAGTTTACCAACGACTCAGTGACTATGAGGTTTTACATGAAGATCAGAGAATTCTAGCACTTTAGGAATCCAGTTTCTCAGTTAATCGTATGACGTGTAGACTGACGTCATAATCATTTACAGCATGAATGACTCCATTTAGTCCGTCTTAAACGCTTAATAGTCCGTCAGGTTGCACGAATTGTATGTCTTTACTATTTAATAAACATGCTGTTGAATATATTGAAACTAATTTGACTGGGTGCTGGTGCTGCCATAGACAGCAACAGTACCCAGTCAAATTAGTTTCAAAATATTCAACAACTTACCTGTATAGCTTTCTGGAAATTGAGACTCGGACAGTCGATCCCAACACGGGTAAAACGTGGGTGAAACTCAGCTGGAGATGGGCGGGGCATAGCTAAAACTGGATTCCTTCATTATCGTGCTTCATGCCATAAGACCCAACACAGTGGAGCAAGAAAGCAAAGAAAACGTATATGATGCAGAAAACAAATACCATAGGGTGAAAGCTGGAGATTGTATATACCTGTTCTATTCGAGTGAATCTGGCACATTGTCACGATTACCTCACAGACAATCAAATTATGTCCCTTTTGTAGTAAAAGGGTGTTAATGTCTTGAAAGAATAAAAAAAACATATTCGCATGAAACTGGAATCTGAGTTTGGAGAGTCCATTCATGTTATAACAGATGACAAAGGCAAATTGCTACATGTAGCTGTTCCAGACATTACCATATTGCATGATATCATCTTAGAAAATCAGATTCTACAAGATGTTTGGAAACAGACTGTACATCTCTCAACGAGGTAATTGATTAAATATCTTCATATATCCTATCCGCCATAGCACACAAATGGACCTTTCCAGTTTATGCATCCATCATATGACATCATAATCAGTTATATGACGTTTATGATGACGTCTACTAGATAGGTTCGTCAAGAATGCTTAATTGATGACGGACTAAGCATTGTTGTACGAATTGTATGTCTTTACTATTTAATAAAGATGCTGTTGAATATGTTGAAACTAATTTGACTGGGCGATGGTGCTGCCATAGGCAGCCATAGGCAGCCATAGGCAGCCATAGGCAGCCATAGGCAGCAACAGCACCCAGTCAAATTTGTTTCAATTTGTTATGGGGCCCCTGAGGACGGAGAGCTGAGGGATTTGGCCACATCAGTCTTATATACACCTGTGCAAAGGTTAAGCACCAGCAAAAACAATAGAACGTAGAAACATGATGGTACAACTAGGCTGCCATACTTTTTGTCCCCGCGTTAGCTGACATAATTCCAAGTACGAAATGCACATGCATGCATGACTTCACGCCGCTTGATGTCCGTGAGTGGCGGGAAACAGCACACGTGTTCAGTTATGTAAAAGTCCAGTTTGAGGTGTAGAACATTACATACAGATTTAGGCGACAAGATTAGGAATTTTGTGTTCATGACCGTGGTTTATTTGTACAGAGAGAATTAGCTCTTGATTGTGAACCGCTATGGCAAGACGAAGGTTAAGTGATCGTGTGAAATGGCAAATCATAGGCATGCATACCACTGGTATGTCATGCAGAGAGATTGGCAGACAGCTGAACATTAACCATACTGTAATCAGTCGTTTGATTGCAAAACATGGGCAAACTAACGAGGTGAAGGACAGGCCTAGATCTGGAAGACCGAAGAAGACTACTGCCCGTGATGATCGAGCCCTCGTACGCCTTGTTAGGAGATCTCCATTCACCAACAGCAGAGTGCTCAGCCAGCAATGGGAAACGCGCAATAGAGTGTCAATGTCTACCGTCAAAAGGAGACTGTATGCTGCTGGCATGAAAGCTAGGAGATCTGTCAGACGTCCTCTCCTCACTGCACACCACAAAGAGGAGCGTCTGAGGTGGTGCAACGAAAGAAGACACTGGAACATGAGATCCTGGAGACGGGTACACTGGTCCGATGAAAGTCGGTTCCTGCTTCATGCCACAGATGGTCGAACTCGTGTATGGAGGTCCAGACGCACGGCGTACGACCAACGTAACATCATGGAAGAAGTTCCATTTGGTGGAGGCTCCGTTATGATATGGGGGTGCATCTCATTTGATTGTAAGCTGGATCTGTTGACTGTACCTGGAACACTAAATGGACAAAGATATCAAGATTCCATACTGGATAGAGTTGTGGTCCCTCATTTTGTAAATCATGCACCTGGAACCCACCCTATATTCATGGATGACAACGCCCGACCACATCGTGCTAGAGCTGTGCATGAATACCTCCGCCAGAATGCCATCGAAACCCTACCATGGTCAGCAAGGAGCCCTGACATGAACCCTATTGAGCATATCTGGGACATTCTGGGAAACATGGTGAGAAGGAGGGATCCTCCTGTGCAGAACCTACAGGAATTAACAGACGCACTCCATCTTGAATGGCAACGAATACCACAATGGCGTATCAGTCGGTTGGTGACCAGCATGAGACGTCGTGTCCAGGCCGTCATCCAGGCACAAGGTGGATATACCCGGTATTAATAATGACAGTCTCAAACTCGTGCACAGATGTTAAACTTCGTTTTCAGACACCATTAATGACAATCTAGCCACGTGTGTCAACTGTAGGGCAATAGTTGTCAGTTGTGTCAACGTAACCATATTCAGGCCTCGTTTTCAAGTTCAAACAAAAACATACAGTGTTTCCCCACCATCATAATCAGCATTCCTCTAGTTGCATTATTACCTCTTGCACTAAGATGGATGGGTACATAAATGTTTATGCTATCGCTTTCTTCATAGCACATGAATATACCCTCGCATGTGCGTAAAAATAGGGTGGTGCTTAACTTTTGCACAGGTGTATACATTACAGCTCAGAAATAATTTTGAATATTTCAAGCACAAAATAAAAAGGATACAAAATCAATCAACATGTTTCCAAAACACAACAATTTTGAAAACGATATAAAAATGTTCTGTCGAATATTTTGAACATTATTGGATTGGGTAACATTGCTGTCTACGGCAGCAATGTCTTTCAATCCAATTATGTTCAAAATACTTGACAGAACATCTTTATATCGTTTTCAAAATTGTTGTGTTTTGGAAACATTTTGATTGATTTATGAGCTGTTCTATTACTATACGTGAAACTTATGCAGGGGCTCCCAAATTAAGGCAAAATGATTTTCTATCGCTTTTGCTGGACCCTGGAAATTTGGGGACCCTGTCCAAATGCACAGTTCGGCGCTGGGGTGTAGACCTTGACCAATATTACTATGAACAAGCCCTCCCCTGATAGTACTGGTGGCGTTGCATGGCTAGAAATTAATCCGTCTATTGGTACCGGGTTGTTTCAAGTTACTGATCCCGTATCGGTATCAATAAAACGTGTATTACCGCCAAGGTAAACTGCTGAAAAGAATTTGATCCTAGATTTAAGAATAGATTTTATTACAAGCGTTTATATGTGTTGTCCCTAATTAAAGGGTTAGGCTTTCTTTGGAGGTATTTTAGCGTGTAGCGACAATAAGATCGCCGTTGTCGGGGCGTGTCGGTATTGTGTTGAGGGGTCGGTGACGGATGACGAACAGACAATAGCATCAAGCGGTGTGCCTTACACTAGCTCCCTTCATTAAATTCTCGCTCACGTATTGTACGAATTGACAGCTAGTTAAAAAAATTTGTGAATAAAATTAACCGATATAGAGTAGATATGAACTGCGCTGATGCTAGAACCAGTGTTAACTGTGCGCGGTATCTGTCAAAGTACATCTTTTAGTTCTGTAAACTTACGTTAAAATATTTAATATCCCACGCAAAGAATAAATCTGCTAATCAATTATAAATTTTAATATATTTGACTGAACATTGTAGCGGCCATAGACAGCAACTAATTTCTACCAAGCTGTTTACTTATTATTTAGAATAGCAGGCAATATAATAGACATAAGTTTCGAATCATCCTTCGACGGTTAATATCCATTCTTAACAAACTTTTTTTATCAACCATCTAATCTGCTTCCGTATTCAGATCAAACAAGTAGATTTAAACACCTCGGTATTGTCCGGTAATCGTATGTTCAAATCGGCACACACCTCCACAGACAGC